>MU228442.1:1453224-1469414 GCA_018584345.1 Thuja plicata
AGATAAGATGTTCCTCTTTTAACCCCAAATGCACAAATGAAAGATCCAAGTTGATTAACCCAAAAGAAGGGTCAATGCACAAGTGAATCAATCATTTGGAAATGAGGGAAAGGAAGAAGATCTTAAATTTTGTTTTATAATTAAAGAAATATGATATATAACAGTAATTGAAAAAAATGAGAGGAAGTACCAACCTTAAAGAATTTCATATCAAAAAATGTTGTTTTCTGAGGTCTGTACTCTATTTCTAGAAAATCTAAAGTATGATCCGAAACCAGAACACGGAGACGAACAAAACCCAGAAATCTTTTTCTGATTTGACACCGTCTTATGAAAAAGGTCAACCTTGACCCAATAATCTCACCCCTAACCCAATAATCTCGACCCTGACCTACACATATCCGACAGAAAATCTGTTCACGGATCTCGATAGTTCACTGAAAAGGGTACCAAATCTAAGCTCAAATCTTCAATCCTGAACATGTACCAACAAGAAAAAGATATTTTTTGGTTGGGGGGAGGGGTTTGCCTTATTCAAACCCTTATTTAGGAATTAACCTTAAATATATATAATTGAAATTGCATAAGTAAACAAAGTAAATGCATAAATTCACCTTGCTCATGTAAAAATCCTATGGAGGATTCAAATCCTTGAATCCACAAGTAGGTATGTGCTAATAGATCTAGAATTTAGAATGTAGGATGTCTTCAATCAATTGTTTGTTGATCTCCAACACCAAATCTTGAATGGGTTCTTGATTATGAAGAGGCTTGGAAGAAAGTGGATGGAGAGATCACCAAAAAGGGCACTATGTAGCTTGAATCCTTCAATGGCCTCCCATGGATCTCTTTGATGAATGGATGCTTGATGATGGATGAATCCTTGCTTCAAATCTTTCTTGCTTCCTTGCTTTAATATTCACTTGATGATGCTTCTCAATTGCTCAAGGATGCTTAGTATCACCTAGTTGATGGTTTATTATGCTTAGAGAAAATGAGAGAGAAAGGCTTCCTTTTATATGAAATTAGAACAAAATCTTCTAAGGAGGCCAAAATAGGAGAATTAAATTCCCATTAAAGCTTTTAACCCTAGGAGAGGACCTATATTAAATATAATTTAGGAATCATCGCTTTGGAACCCGAAACAGCCGACCCTGAAGCGGTAATTAACCTTTTCAAAGACCAACATCCGGAAACTGTGGGACCCTGAATTCTTGACCCCGGGTCAAGGTCGAGGTCGGCCTTGACCTAGGTCAGGGGTGAGGTTGACCTTGACCTAAGTTAGGGTCGAGGTTGACATAGACCCAAAATTTTGACCCTGACCCTAAGGTCAAAGATCTCAGATTTGCAGTCTAGAATGCCAGAAATTGGCTAGAGAAAGGTGGAGAATTGGGGCAGAACAAGGGGAAAGCCAGGTCTAAATAAAGGACCCATTCAAGGCACTTGAAATGATCCCAAAACCACTTACTTGGAAGGCTAAACCAGTTTACAATGGAAGTGCTTCCATTTTCTGACTATACACTATCCTTGTCGGAACTTTCCATAAGATGGCTGAGGTTGTTTTGTATAAGCATACTCTGTAGGCATAGGGTATTGTTGATGTGGGTAGCCCTGATTGAAATACCCTGGTCCTATTGAGGTGATGGTTTCAAAGGATGTGGATATTGTCTCTACACTGGTCACTTGCATTTGGATAGGAGCTACAAAATATAGCAGAAACACATAATTTTTTTCTCTGGAAAAGTTTCCAATGCAACATTATTGCCATTTCATGGAAATGAAAATATTCATTCCCACTTATAGGCAGATACCACCCTTGCCAGATGCTTTTCAGAATAGTTTTCAATGGCCACAACATATGCACAAAATGAGTTTGTCAAAAAGCCTTTGAAAACTCCCTAGCAAATGAAAATGACAACTGCTTAACCAACCTCCATAGCCTTTCCCAACATTATTCTACTCTACAGAAAACCTGCAACTTTTGAGGAGGGTAGGACAATGTAAACTTCTCCACACGTTGATGGGCATATAGGGTTGAACCTTGATGGGGTTATATTGTTCCTCTGTACCGTTAGTATAAAATGTACTTGCTTCATGTTGTGCAACACCTGAATCAGACTTATAGCCACTAGCATATTTATATACTCTTAAAAGGTAAAGGAGTTAGCTTAGTAGTGATAGAAAATATCTTGGCTAGAAAGAGGGAAGGACTTATTTGTAGATGGAAAAGCCTTCGTGATGTTTTGTATTGCTTGCAAGTTTTAGCAGATTTGGATTGTGCACAAATATTTGGTTTCGTAGAACCTAGATTTTGTAATGCAGTAATCCAACCTGAAATGATATGTGATCATCCATTGGATTAATTTCACATTTCTTAGGCAAAATGTCTATTTTGTCACATTGCAGAAGATGTATGCCCTATCCAAACGACAAATTCATGCGAAACAATAATAGAAACTGAATTGAAAAATTAACAAGAGCATGGAAAATAGTAGTGGAAATTTAATTTATGAAGAGTCAGTGGATTAGGTGCAATTATAAACCCTAGCAAAAGCTTTCTTTGCATTGGAACTACTGCAAGATATAAGCTAATGCATTTCATTCATGAAATAACTATTATTTTGCATTCGAAATTGTGCTGTAAGATATAAGCTAATGTTTTCACATGAACAAATTGCTATTAATTGTGCTTTGTAAATCATGCCATGGTTAACAATGTCCTTAAAAAGAAAGGACAACATGATTGCTTCAATTGAAGTGCTAAACCAATGAAATGTGAATAAAAAAAAATAATCTAAGCCTAAGTGATCTCTAAATAAAATTTAAATCTTATTTTGTAACTCAACTTTCATTATTGACATGATCAGCAGATGCAACACTCTTGGCTTTTGCTGTAGTATTTTTAAATGGTCTATGTTTAGAGACAAGCAGCACAACTATGGGTAATTAGATCCTAGTTAATGCTAAGTTTAAAGTGACCTAACATGCCTTGTTCTTGTCTTATTACTTGTTACCAATACCAGCCCTTAATCAAGGAACACTGAACACTAGGTGTTTTCACTTTTTGGGGAAAAATAGTTTAGACAATGTTGTGTAAATGTGTAAACAGAGAGAGGGGTTCAACATATGGTACATATGTATGAAAAATGTGGAAGCAGAGACAATGCACCTGAACTGTTTGTCAAAATGCATATGTGCCATTTGAATTTTCAGGATAGAACCCTGTAAGTTCTCCCCATATAGATAGATAGGTCAGTGGATATCATTAAACAACAACCTTGGAAGACAGAATCTGAAGAAAAAATAGTGTAATGAATAGCTAGGGATTTTTTAAAAGGAAGAATAGCGTATAAGAGGTTAGGCAATCATCCTCTATTACTATTGAAGAAAGTATACTCCACTAGCCATTTGACAAAGTTGTGCTAGTACCACATTAAACTTTAAAAAATTAATGATTTATAATCATTACTTTGACTCTATACTAACTGTTGCCAGTAAACTGCAGTGTGTCAAAATATTTGCATTGTCAATTCCACAATCTACTGCGCTTGCTTCTCCAGAGGTTCAAATTAACCTTATCAGCCAATAGCGAGTGTATGATTGACAATATTATTTTTAATTATATTAGCAGTCTTCAGATTTGATCTTAATTGTCCACTTTTTCCATGCTTATCATTTTATACTCCACCTTTCCTCAGGTATGAAAGAACTAGTACCAGCTCCAGCAAAGCTCCTTCGAAACAAAAATTAAAGCCTGAAAAGCTATTATTTTTCAACCCCTGAAACCCTTGTACTAAAAGCAAACTAGAGAATCTTATTTTTATTTAAGACTATAATTTATGTTCTTTGTTACCAGACATCTATGTTACCCCATGTTTCTGGGATGGGGGATGGGGAAACAGGTTTCTGGGATGGATTTTTTTTCTCGGAGTAGGGGACGACAGGGACGGAGGGGACGACAGTGGGAATAGCTATATAAAAAATAGGGAAAATTTAAAATATATAGGGAAATTTAAAATATTCTTATAAAAACATGGATAACGCATGCTTATAGAACCTTAACTTATAATGTTTGTGTTAAATAATTTAACTTCAGACTTCACATGAGAGTGGAAATCAAACAAATTGTCAAAATTGAAACATTAATTTTTTGGGACAACCAAGGAAAAGGTTTCCCAAAGTTTTTGAGTTTCCCGAAAGTCCCGGAAACTGCATTTATCTTAAAGAATTTTGCTTAAATGGGGGTTGTTTCGCTATAATGATTTAGTATATGAAAGAAAAACATTACCATGAATCATGAACAAATTTTTGCTTTCTTTCTACTATTGCAATTATCTGAATGCCAACTCCAACATTGATATATTTGGCCAAGGCATGGATTCTAGCTGCATCTCAGCTCTAATTTATATAAACCTTAATTTTGTAACAACTCCCTCAATTCTTGATGGTGTTGAATGACAGTATTGTTTTCCTTGTACTGTTCTAAGGATTGTAGTGTTGGGTGTCATTTCTGCATCTGTTTCTTATCCTTAGTAAAATAAACAATGCTAGAAATGACTGTTTATTTAGCTCACGGTATGCTACTATTGTTTGGATGAAATCTGCACTATTGTTTGGACAAAATATGCTTATTGTCTATAACATTTATTAAATTCTTGCCAAGCATAGGATTTCATTCCAAACTCGAATTGAGATGTTTAGGGTAAACCTCTATGCAAATGAAAAACATAGGGCACATAAGGTAACAAGTCTTGTGTGGTAACAAGTTAGGCATAAAGGAAAATTAGCATATGAAAAATAAGCTCAAGCCTCACAAAATCTTGTATCATATGCTGAATAGAAATATATTTTCAAAGCCAGTTAACTGCAATATGATATTGAACAATTGTTTCCTTAATTAAACAAAAAAACAATCTCACCTTTGGCCCAGTTGGCACTCTATCACGTGCATCTATTAGATTTTAGATTTCACAGTTAGTAAAAATAGAACTCAAACATACGAAATCTGGGTGTGTGCAGTTTATAATGTGAGAAAAAAGCCTGAAATTATAATAGACAAAACACATAATCGAGAAACTTCAAAATATACAAATTTTATTCAACCTTAGATGCAAAACCTCCATCCCAGTCCATTTGGTATTCTATTACAGTTAGCTTGGATAGTTTTAAATCGTACATAAGTTGTATATTGATTAACACCTAAGAAGTCAATTGAACCTTTAACCATTTTGGATCTTCCGGTAACTTGGATTATTAGAATAACTGAGAGGGGGTGAATCAGTTGCCTTAAAATTAATTCCAATAATTTAACCAAAACTTATATCTCAGCATGTAATATCCTCTATTTATCTTTCAGTCCATCAAGATGAATTCTTTAAGCAATTTCAATCAAATATACTCTGCTCGGTAATATATGTAGTTTATCCTTTTCTAGGCTTTACCGAATAGCAACAATTAAACTTAGTGTTTACCGATAAATCCAGTATCACTTAATGTGTAAGAAAAATATCAAAGCAATAAACAAATACACATTTGACACAGATTTTTAACATGGAAATCCTGTTAGGGGAAAAAACATTTAGGACCGGTAACCCAAAATTTTCACTCTTCTGAAGTGAGCTCGATGAAGAGCCAACCATGTTAAAGGTTACAAACACACTATTAAGTGCGACCTTGTTAGAGGATTTAAAACCACTGGTTAGTCTTTTGACATCTGGCATTCACTATGTTGTCAACAAGTAAAAACCTTCTTGATACTCGTTGAGTATCTTAAAACAATAAGGATTATTACATCCCACTCGGTTAAGAGATTTTATGAATCAATGGTTAAACTGAAATAGTAAATAATTTGTAAACTAATACAACTTACTTTGTATATGTTCAGATCTATCTGTAAGTCCACAATACCTCTCTGATCAATATGCTCTTCAATTCCTCCGTTCCCCTTCTTTGTTCTTTCTGCTCGGTGAATGCTCTTGCTATTGTTTCTCAGTGTCTGCGGAATTTCTTGACTCTATCCTTTAGTTTGTATGATAAGATATGTATGAAGTATTCTAACTTCATCAGAATTATACTTCAGCATTCCTTTTTTTCATTATGAATTACTTGTCTCTTTATATAAACATGATTTCACTGTTCAATCTCCTTGTCTTTCTTGTTCTTGGTGTAGATTGCTTCTTGATCTGCAAATCTTGCCATGCATTGCTTTAATCTTTAAAGCCTTGCTTTGGTTTTATTCTATAGATTTCTCCATGACAACTATGAATAAAAATAGCTTTAAATCTTCTTCTTATCTTGAATTCAACCGGTCGATGAAAATAAAGCAATCAATCAGTTAACTCCTGATTTATAGCTCTGCCAACTAATCATTTTGTCATTTCTTGAACTTCAGTTCTGTTTGGTGATCAAACTTCAGTTAGCTCAGTGACACTGCTCGATTATCACTGATCTTGGTTTGCACTGTCCGTCGGGTTATACTGTTTGTCAGTTTACACTGTGACCTGCTCGGTTACTTTTGTCCTCGGTATACACTATGAACTGCTCAGAGTTCACTGACACTCAGTGTATACAGACTTTTTGACTTTACCGACCACATGAACTTTAACTCTTCAGATCTTTGAAGGTTATGACAATATGTGTTTGATCAAAATAAAACATAACAAGTTGACATCAATGACAATATAATACATTAACTGATTTAATGACTTGCATTCACTTCTGCACCTCTGTGATCATCAACTTATCACTTTCAAACATTTAATCAGTTATAGTTCATCAATCTCTCCCTTTGGCATTGATGGCAACACAATATGAAATATTCCATCATATACCAAACTTACTTGCACTCTAACCAATTCAAATATTTGACTCTCGGTAAGCTGTTCTTAGCTTAGATTTGTTTCTTGCAAAGTGTGTTCCTTTGTTGTAGAATTTTCTCTCCCTTATCTGGATAGATGTACAGTGTTAACTCTTTTTCCAATACTATCCCTTAGATGGATGGTTACTTCATTGGATCCTTCTTCTTCTTTCCTTTTGGATGAACTTCTCTTTGATGGATATTTCATATGGATATATTCCTCTCCCTTTGACAACAATGCCAAACAGAAATATATCAGTGATTTTTCCTATCCATCAGCAATACAACTATGTAAGAACCAATAATATGTTTTTCTTTCTTGGAAGCTTTGTCTTCCTGATATGTCGTTGTAGTCCAGATCCTTGCTTGCATCAACATGAATGGTCTCCTGATAACTTGTAGGTTGATGCAGCATCCTAGTCAGCTTGGTGACCAGTAGACAAGGTTCAGACCCCTAATCTACCCCTCAAGTACTCAAATGTATCTTTTGCTAATGATTTTATGAATATGTCTGCTAATTGTTCTTTGGATTGCACATGTTCCAGTATCACCTGCTTCTCTTGCACTTGTTCCCTTAAGTAATGATACTCGATAGCTATGTGCTTTGTCTTAGCATGCATAACCGAGTTCTTTGAGATGTTTATTGCACTTGTATTATTACAATAGATAATTACTGGATCAAGGATTTCTTCATTCATACCTTTCAGCAATTGTTTGATCCATGCAATGTTAGAGAAATTTGCAGCAACAACCACATATTTTTCTTCTGCAGTTGATTGTGATATGCATCCTTGTTTTTTGCTTATCCATGTGACAAGTCTGTCACCCATAAAGAATGCTCCTCCTATTGTTCTCTTTCTATCATCTATGTTTCCAGTCCAATTAGCATTTGTATAAACTTGTAGCTCAAATTTGCCTTCTTTGTTGTACCACAAATCATAGTCTTCAGTATTCTTAAGATACCTCAAAATTCTCTTGACAACAGTCATGTGAGATTCCTTAGGATTAGCAAAAAATCTTGCAACTATACCGACTGCATGTGCTATATCTAGTCTTGTGTGTACAACATACAAGAGTTTACCAATCATAGATCGGTATAAGGTCTGATTTGCCTCGATTGACTTGTCTTCTTTTGATAATTTGCATCAGGTTTCCATAGGTGTTCCGACTGGTTTGAGTCCTCCATTTTGAATATCTTTAGTACTTCTTTGATGTATTTGGACTATGTGATGTAGATCCCTTCAGCTTGTTGTAGAATCTGTAGACCAAGAAAGAATTTGATCTCTCCAAACATTGACATCTCAAACTCTTTGCTCATTTCATCAACAAAGGATTTACATAGTATATCATTACCTCCAAATATGATATCATCAACAAAAATCTCAGTAATCAAAATCTTATCATCGGTATCTCCTTTTAAATACAGATTGTTGTTATCACTTGTTCTAACAAATCCAATACTAATGAGATAAGAGTGAAGTATTTCATACCATGCTCTCGGTGCTTGTTTCAATCCATACAAGGCTTTGTGCAGTTTACAAACCTGGTTTCTCATGTTAGGATCAACAAACCCTTTAGATTGTTCAATGTATACCTCCTCTTCTAGTATTCCATTTATAAATGCATATTTTACATCCATTTGGTATACCTTGAATCCTTTGAAAGTAACATAAGCAAGTAGAATTCTCACTCCTAGTCTAGCAACGGGTGCAAAGGTTTCTCCATAGTCAATACCTTCTTCTTGTGCATACCCTTTGCATACCAATCTTGCTTTGTTTCTTGTGAGTTCTCCATTCTCATTCAATTTGTTTCTGAATATCCATTTGGTGCTAATGACATTTTTGTCACTCAGTCTTAGTAATAATGTCCATGTCTTGTTATTCTCGTTATGTTCAATCTCTTCATTCATTGCACTAACCCATTCTTGATTCTCAAGTGTAGCATTAACAGATTTAGGCTCAAAATCACAAATCATACATCTATGGTTAAGTGACTTACTTCTTTTTCTCATTCTAGATCTTTTGTCTCCAATGATCTAGTTCTATGGATGATGTCTTTTGACATATTTGGCAAGTACATGTTCAGATCTTAGTTCTTCATGCTGATCTTCATCACTTGATTCAGCATTGTGATCATCTTCCTGATTCTCGGTGTGTGCAGCCTAATGATTGGTTGCATTGTTCTGTCACTCTGTAGCATCTACCTATTGCTTGGTGGCTCATGTCTGTTGCTCGGGCAAGGTTATAGGTTCATCAATTTAGACAAATTTGTTTTAATCTATTGGTTCCTTCTTTCTTTCCTTATCATTTTTCTCAGCATATTCATCCACTTTAATATTTTCACTCTCAATTATTTTTTTAGTAGATTTATTCAAACGTTTATATGCTTTTCTTTTGGTGGAATACCCTAGAAATATTCCTTCATCACTTTGGGAGTCAATTTTTCCATTTATGTCATCTTTCAATATATAACATTGACTTCCAAAAATTCTGAAGTAACTTACATTCGGTGTGTGTCCATACCATAGCTCGTAAGGTGTCTTATTGTTGTCCTCCTTCAATTGATCTCAATTAAGTGTGTAAATAGTAGTGCTTACAACTTCTCTCTAGAATGTCTGTGTGATGCCTTTTTCAATTATTAGTGTTCTGGCACAATCAACTATTGATTTGTTCCTCCTTTCAGCAATCCCATTTTGCTGAGGTGTTCTTGGTGCAAAAACTTGTCTTGTAATCCCATGCTCATTACAAAATTTAGTGAATTCATCAGAAATAAAATCTCCTCCTCTATCTGATCTTAAACACTTCAGTTCTTTTCCACTTTGTTTTTCAACATTTTCTTTATACCATTTGAACATCTTAAATGCTTCTGATTCCTCTTTTAAAAACATGACAATCATCATCCTAGAATAGTCATCTACAAATAGAATGAAGTATCTATCACCACAGTAGCTCTTTGTTCTCATTGGTCCACATAAGTCAGTATGTACTAACTCTAGAATAGCATTATATGTATGAGTTTTGCTCTTGAAACTAGACTTTGTCATTTTTCCCATTTGACAATTTTTGCACATAACATGGTCAGGCTTTGAAATGCTCGGTAAGC
The DNA here is from genome assembly GCA_018584345.1 of Thuja plicata. NCBI lineage: Eukaryota > Viridiplantae > Streptophyta > Pinopsida > Cupressales > Cupressaceae > Thuja > Thuja plicata. The sequence continues at coordinate 1,463,183 of MU228442.1, forward strand.
CTCTTACTTTCTTTTTCTTACTTATATTAACCATGTTGTCAAAGTTCACATGACATAACCTTTTATGCCACAACCAAATGTCTTCATTACTATCCAATAAACAAGTGGTCTCTACATTATCAAGATAGAATAGGTTACCTTTTGTTTGTTCACCACTACCGATCAACCTTCCTTTTCCATTGTAGATCATTGCCTTTTTGTTCTCAAGTGCAACTTGGTGTCCTGTGTTGTTTAGCTGTGAAACACTTAATAGATTATAGTTAAGTCCTTTTACCCAATATGCATTTTCACATCCGATCAGATTATTCAACATGATGGTTCATTTACCTTCAACCGGGAAAGGTGAGTCATTACCCATCCTAACTGATCCACCATTATAATATCCAAAAGTTTCAAACTTTTCTTTATCTCCAGTCATGTGATGAGTACAACCACTATCTATAATCCTGACATCATTTTTGCTAACTTTAGATATGAGTGCAGTTTCAACATACCTTTCTTCTTCGTCTGAGTCATCCTTCATAGCAACAAATACTACCTCAATGTCTTTATCAGAATCAGTATTTGAACTATCAGATTTGTTCTCAATCAAGTAACACGCCTTTTTGCCTTTGTCCTTGTAGTCTCGGTCATCACTTTTGTCATACTTATTTTCATAAGATCTGTCATTGTTTCTTTCATCCTTTCTCTTGTTAGGGCATCTAGTAGTAAAATGACCAATTTCTTAGCAATTAAAACATACCAATGAGAATTTACCTTTGTATCTTCCTTTACCTCCTTGTAATCTTCTATCCATTAGTGCTTCAATTTCATCAAGTTCTTGTTCATCACTGTTACTATCACTATCATTTCTCATAATGTGTTTGTTACTAGATTTTCTGATTTTCAGAGAAGACTTGAATGCAGACTCAATATTCGGTAAGACACTATTGTCATAGTTATTCATTTCAAATGAAATGAGTCTACCAATCAAACTATCAAGAGTAACATTGTTACCAGCTACTGCTCTCATTTCTTGAATAGCAGATACTCTAATTGCATAAACATGAAGTAAGGTTCTCAAAATTTTACTTACCACTATTTCTTCAACAAGTACTCCTCCTACTCCATGGATAGCATTGACAACCTCTTTGATTCGGTCACTGTATTGAGTGATGTTCTCTCCTTCTTTCATTCTTAGGTCATCATACTTTCCTCTTAGGATTTCAGCCTTAGCTCTCAGTACATTAGCATCTCCTCCATTTACTAGCGTGAGTTTGTCCCACATTTTCTTTACAGTGGTGCGTGTTTTGACATCTTCAAATTCAGCATTAGATAATGAGGAAGCAAGTTCTATCATCATAGCATTGTGTTCATGCTTTTCTCTAAATTGATCAACAGTCAGAGGTCCAATGACTGCAACATATTTTGTGTCCAAGTATTGTGTCACATCATTTCCAATACCAGAGAGATGAAGTCTTATCCTACTTTTCCATGATGCAAAGTTATCTTTGTTCAACCTCGACACATCCCTTCTATTCATCTTGTGATCTTTGGCTTAAGTCCCTTTAAAATTTCTTAGAAGCACCAATGCTCTGATACCAATTGTTAGAATAACTGACAGGGGGGTGAATCAGTGGCCTTAAAATTAATTCCAATAATTCAACCAAAACTTATATCTCAACATGTAATATCCTCTAGTTATCTTTCAGTCCATCAAGATGAATTCTTTAAGCAATTTCAATCAAATATACTCTGCTCGGTAATATATGTAGTTTATCATTTTCTAGGCTTTACTGAATAGCAACAATTAAACTTAGTGTTTACTGATGAATCCAGTATCACTTAATGTGTAAGAAAAATATCAAAGCAATAAACAAATACACATTTGACACATAGATTTTTAACGTGGAAATCATGTTAGGGGAAAAAACTCTTGGGACTAGTAACCCAAAATTTTCACTCTTCTGAAGTGAGCTCGGTGAAGAGCCAACCCTGTTAAAGGTTACAAACACACTGTTAAGTGTGACCTTGTTAGAGGATTTAAAACCACTAGTTAGTCTTTTGACATCTGGCATTCACTATGCTTTCAACAAGTAAAAACCTTCTTGATACTCTTTGAGTATCTTAAAACAATATGGATTATTACATCCCACTCGGTTAGGAGATTTTATGAATCAAAGGTTAAACTAAAATAGGAAATGATATATTCACTAATACAACTTTCTTTGTAGATGTTTAGATCTATTTGTAATTCCACAATACCTCTCTGATCAATATGCTCCTTCAATTCCTTTGTTCCCCTTCTTTGTTCTTTCTACTCGGTGAATGCTCTTACTATTGTTGCTCGGTGTCTACAAAATTTCTTGACTCTTTCCTTCAGTCTGTATGATCAGATCTGTATGAAGTATTCTAACTTCATCATAATTATGCTTCAGCGTTCCTTTTTATTATTATGAATTACTTGTTTCTTTATATAGACATCATTTCACCATTCAATCTCCTTGTCTTTCTTGTTCTTGGCGTAGATTGGTTCTTGATCCGCAAATCTTGTCATGCATTACTTTAATCTTTAAATCCTTGCTTTGGTTTTATTCTGTAAATTTCTCCATGACAACTGTGAATAAAACTAGCTTTAAATCTTCTTCTTATCCTGAATTCAATTGGTCGATGAAAATAAAGCAATCAATCAGTTAACTCCTAATTTGTAGCTTTGCCAGCTAATCATTTTGTCATTTCTTGAACTTCATTTCTGTTTGGTGATCAAACTTCAGTTAACTCGGTGACACTTGCTCGGTTATCACTGATCTTGGTTTGAACTGTCCGTCGGGTTATACTGTCTGTCAGTTTACACTGTGACCTGCTCAGTTACTGTTGTGCTTGGTATACACTGTGAACTGCTCGAAGTTCACTGACACTCAGTGTATATAGACTTTTTGACTTTACCAACCACATGAACTTTAACTCTTCAGATCTTTGAAGGTTATAACAATATGTGTTTGATCAAAACAAAACATAACAAGTTGACATCAGTGACAATACAATACATTAATTGATTTAATGACTTGCATTCACTTCTGCACCTCCATGATCATCAACTTATCACTTTCAAACATTTAATCAGTTATAGTTCATCATGGATTACTATATTTTATGGTTTCAAACTAAAATGATCTAAACGAGAAAGCATTGCCATTGATTTTTTTTGTAGAGTTCCTATTGACAAATGTATCTTAAATTATGTTTATCAATGATGTCAATGTTAAAACTCGAGCTTTTAGTTTTGGAATATGCATGGGCTTAATTATATGCAAGCCAAATCTAAGAGACTGGGTTAAGGCTTTGTTGACCAAATTGAAAAGGGTTGATTTTGAAATATATAGTATGAAATGGAAAGTGTAAATATTATCTAGTTTATAAACTGGGCTATTATAAAAAAAAACAAGGGATTGTGTGATATTATCAAAAGGCTATAAATATTATTAAATTATCAATATTATTAAGTTATATTATTAATATTATTAAGTGTATATTGTTATTATATGATGATCTTTTATATATTGTGTCATTAGATGTGTTGTGTATGATTTGGATAGTGATCATATATAAAGCAAAATAAAAAATTATTGTTGTATTTTTTAAGTTTAAAGGGTACAAAATCTTATTGATGTATGTTGTGTTTCATCTAGAAGGGTGTCATAATATAATATTATTATGGAATTTTATATAATTGAATCATACTGTAGTGGAACTTTATTGTTATGGAGCCTTTTGTGTTAATATTGTATCATAATGAAATTTTGACTATTATTTTAGATGTGCATTTTTAATTAAGTACTAAACACATCATCAAACATAAATGTCAATAAATACATGTATCATTAAGCATGTGGAAATGATTATAAATGTCTAGAAATGTGGACACATGTCTCTTGATGATGAAGATCATGTTGGCTCCGAGTTAAGTGATCCTCTAAGTGAGAAAAATACAACACATATACATGCGCAAAATTGTACATGTTAAATGTTATATTAAAAAGCGTGCACACACACACACATATGTACATGTAAAAATTAAAAACCCACATGTCCACTAACATTAGTCACATCAAAAGTCATGCCTAGCCTACATGCTCTATCCTAAGGTTGGGAGTTACGTGCACTAATTGTGTATTGAAATATAAAAAAATGTAACATGTATGCTAGGACTATATAAAAGTAAAATAAAAAAAATTAATTCCAAATTTTTTAAGTCAAATTACACGTGTATGCACATGTAATACATGTACCAGAGTATCAGGTCATGTAAATCATTGTATTTGTCGTAGCTATGTTTACATCTATGTCCCTAACCATCTACAAATAATGGCGTGTGAAGGGGACTATGTAGGTGAGTAGGCATCAATGTGGAGTTTGCATGTAGAAGTATATCCATATAAACAGAGGATCCCATCATCTCTAATATCTCCTCAAATGAAGCTAGGCCTAGATGCTCAACACTCTTTAAAGGATCTATAGCCTATATATCCACCTCTACAACAACTGAGTGATCTGTAGATGGATCGTGTTGTGCATTGGTGATGCTAGTGTAATGAGAATTCTTAGAATGTCATGCACCTTGGCTTGATCCTGGATGACAAGATCTAATCACCTCGAGTCTAACCTCATGTAAAGGGATCTGAAGATAGGATGATATAAAAGCATCTAATTACAACAGGTCTAGAGACAAACAATGAGACATATACCCTAGAATACCATCTCCTATTATGCTATCTATATTTGATGTTGAAGGGACACCCATAAAAGAATAATGATCATTGGTATCAGATATGACACTTGCAAAGGATCTTGATCGTGGATGACTCATCAAACATTGAGCCACACAATCAAAAGATATCCTAGCAGTAGCAATTGTAATACCACCAACATTGTCAATTGCTTACCTTTGGGAAGCAATGACAACTTGATTTTCTACGTGGGCTAGGTTTGGGGAGATAGCATGTGATCTCTCACCAACCAAGGCCCTATAAATTGTAGCAAGTCAATCAACTCAATGATAAGGCTCTTTGTTAGCTACCCGACCACATCCTTGACCAAAATAGGTTGCTAGCTCACAATATTTGATGTTGAGGCTCAAATGAACCTCAACATACAACTGTTGTGCAAAGTATAAGGGACTTAATTTGGTTGTTATTGGGATAACAACCATGTGCTACAAGAAAACAAAGGTAGACCAGAGGAGCCATGGTTGCATCCACACATCTCGTAACCTAACTTGATCTTAGATTTATTATCATAGTATGGAAAGCATTCTCTTTTGATGGAGACAACATCTTATACCCAAAAGGGAGGCCAATAATCATATCAATGTTTGGCAAGGGGAAATTATCCTTTGGGCATGCTAAATTTCAATCCTAAAGTCGGTGTAAGTTCTTATGGCTCCACACAATTTGGACACAAGTTCTAAATTGGAGATCCACTCAGCATAGTCAATAGGCCTTACAAACCCTGCACCAAGTAGTTTCTTCAATTTTTCTTTGACCAACAATGCAATTTTAGGATGTATTTTGTGGAGTTTCTATTTGTACGACTTTTCCGCCAACTTTAGTGGCATATGGTGGAACAATAGTTCTGGATCTAATCCAAGCATGTCAGCATATGACCACGCAAATTTTATTTGCATGTCCTTAAAGAATTGAATGAATTGTTCTCTTTCCTTCGGTGGTAATGACTCTACCAAGTGGATTAGTCTTTGTGTTTTTTTAGTGCCAATGTTGATTATCATTGTTTTCTCTACAAAAAGTGTTTATTGTTCCTCAGTAATGGGGAGTATATCAATATCTGTATGCACCCTAAAATGGTCGCCTAGACTTTGGTGCTCATTTATTATTTTATAAATTTATCAAATTTCCCGAATCAATGCTTTGGAATATTTTCAATTCAAATCAATTTCCTTGATCAAATTGTAATTAATTCAATTATTTCAATATTTCCTAAGGTTTGATTATTTTTATTTAATTAAAAGATTTAATCTCCCTTTTAATTAAATAAAATTTCTCTTATTTAATTAAAAGATTTAATCTCCATTTTAATTAAATTCCTCTTATTTAATTAAATTCAATTTCTCCCATTTAATTAAATAAAATTCTTCTAATTTATTTAATTGAAAGAAAACCCCTCTTTTAATTAAATAAATAAAAATCCCCACTTTTCTTCTTATCCTATGTTGCACAAATAAAGCATTATTCTTATT
>MU228442.1:1479184-1501967 GCA_018584345.1 Thuja plicata
TGAGGGCCTTCATTTTACATTTTTACACATCTATGACTAGAGAGCTATGGATCGATATTTGAGGCCTCATTCTTGAGCAACCTTGAATGGAATGATTCATAGAAGTGTGACACAATTATAGCACACAATATCTCCTTCCTCAGGTGCCTCAGAGAGGTTATAAGCCTCAGATATGCCTTTAGTTTTTACTATTTTGCAGCTAGAAGGTGCCTTTCAATTTTCACCTAATAGCCTTACATTTTATTTTTCAATTTTATGACTAGAGCATTGATATAACTCCCCAAAGTATGTTGTTCTGTCTAATTCAATGTTGAATCCTTCCTTGTGGTCTCCCATAGGTATACCTTTTCTTAGTCTGAAGAATTTAGCAATAGCTTTGTCACTCTCAAAAATGGCCATCGTTGGTGGATTTTGTTGTTCCCAATCAATAAGGTCAGGGCAAACCAAATCTATGTTATCCTTGGTTTGGAAGGAATAAATTGGGAGTTCAGTCAAGGTATTAATATATAATTTAGATATTGATTCATAAGTTTCTGGTGAGGATGAGGATGAAGGTTTAGATTGGTTCCAAAATTCCTCAATCAAAGCTCAATGATTTGTGGGTCTATTTTGTAAAGATAGTTGGGCAATGATAGTGTTAAGATGTAAGGTGTTGGTGGTGTGTGGGAAATTTCACTTATAGTCATTCGTGTTTGTGTCTCAATGGAGTTCTTCAAATGTCTCAACTTCATTATAAACACAAGCATTAATATCAGTTGGCAATGAGATATTTAAAATAACTTTTGCAGATGGTTTATAACCTAAGCCACGATGCTTTAGGCTTTGGGTAGGTGCAATTGGATCAATAATTCCTTGTTCATTTTTTCTTAGGCCAGAGCGTCCATTATACCCTTGTACCCCATCCATATTCATGTACTTGAATTTTGATCTCAAGGGTTCTTCATCTATATACAACCAAGAAGATAAGTTGTCCTTAATGATAACTTAATGTATGTCACCCCATCTTATGAAAACCATTGGTGGATAGACAAGTGTCAATTGTTGTTTCCTATAAAGAGGTTGCCTAGGTTTTCCATAAGAACGAGGTGAGAATGCTAACTTGCCTACACAAAAGGATTCTAAATAGGTGTATTCTTCACATCCTTTTTCTTGAACTTGGATTTGGAGCTCTGATGTGGGTTATGCAGTTTATTTAGCAAGGCTTGCAGAAACTATTTTTTGAGATGAGGAAATAATAGATGCCTCTTAATTGTTGGATACCTATTTGGGAATAACTCCTCTAAGATTTGTACAGTAAAGAAAAGGATCTCTATCACTAGGCATGGTGATTTCAACTCCATCGTGAGGAAACTTTAGGCACCGATGATAAGTAGATGGTATAGCCTACATGGAATGGATCCATGGTCATCCCAGGATCATGTTATAACCCAGCTCTAGGTCTAGTACTTGGAATGCAGTGTCTTGTGCTGTTGGAGCCAGACTGATTGGCAGGCTTATCACACCCTTGGAAGGATGTTCCTCATCATCATAAGCTCTCATTATGATCTTTTTTGTAACATCAACACAACTCTCAGAGTAGCCCAGTGCTTGTAACAATTTTAGTGTACAAATAATTAGACCTGCTCCTCCATCTATCAAGACTCGTCGGATTTTGTGGAGGTGGATGAAGAGTTTGATCTGTAAAGGATCATTGTGAGATTATTTATACACTAGAAGGTCCTTCTTAGTGAAAGTGACATGGTGCGGTGTGGACAGATTTCCTACCATGGATTGAAACTCATCAATGTCTATGTCTTTCTGGATAGATGACTATTGTAAGGTTGTATCTGAGGCTGCTTTATGGTTTGGGAAAATGTGGAGCAATTCATAGATGGAGATTTGTGTTGAGGTCTTCTTCAAATGGTCTAATAGATTATACTGACCTGATGATGGAGTGGAAAACTTATTTGGGGTACAAATTTTTTTGATGAGGCCCCTTGTGCAATGATTTTAGAGCGACGGGTGATAACTATACAATTGGTATCTTGACCTCAAACAGTGATGGTGTTTATAGCCAGATTGGAATCTGGTTTGGTATAAGTGAAGTTTTACTTATTATCATGTCTGAGTGTGGAGACCTTACCCTTTCCATGATCCATTAGTAACTTTAAGATGATTTAATGGTCTTGATAGATGGTGCCTTAATTCGTAACAACTTAAATTTCATCGCGATTGATGAAATCTTGGACAATGTGTTTCAATTGCATATAACTGGTCATTTTGTGTCCTTTAGTTTTGTAATAATTAAAGAAACTATTGTCATTCCACCATGTTATTTTACCAGGACCCTTGTAATGTCTTATTTCAGGTAGGGTGACTAAATGAGGCTATAATAGTTTCTCAAGAATTTTATCAAGAGGTTTTGTAAGAGGAGAAAAGTCTCACATGGAGGGGTGTTCCTTCTTACAACACTTTTTTGAAAGGCTTGGTTAAATTCCTGGACTATTGAGTTAGCATTGTTAATCCTCTAGGCAATGTGTGATGGTTGGGTTTGTTGGATGTTTGGTGGTGCTTGTATGCACATGAATCATTAGGATATCTTAGCATCAACAACGCCATTGTTTATCACACTCTTTTTCTTGGACCAATATTTGGATTTGCCATAAGGTGTTGAATTATTGGCCTCTTTCTTAATGGTTCCCTTTAAGGTGAGTGATCTTTCTGCCTTTATCCCTTTCTCGGCTAGCTCCTTGAAGGAATCAATACGTAGTAGTTTAGTTCACACATCATGTCTAGCTGACAATTTTCAATGAACATATGGATCTCTTCTTTCATGGGTATGTGGAAAGATGCCTTGGAGGATACATTCCTCCAAAATTATAGAAATAAGGCAAATTTATCCTCACTCTTATGCTTGGTAGTGTAGAGATCCATTAATGTTAAAAATATGACGATGTTGTGTGAATAGTATGATATGAACATTTCAGTTAGTTCATTCCATGAACGTATCCCATGAGAAAGTCTAGAAAAACCACTCCAAGGATGACCCGCCAAGGCTACATGGAAACATTCTCATCAGGTAGGTGTTATCATATGCCACTTCTTGCACACCATGAAAAATTCTCGTATGTGGTCTCGGGGATCACCCTTTTCCTTGTACCCATCAAATTTAGGTGTCTCAAAGTTGTGTGGAAAAGGTGGCATGTGCAGCGTCCTATTGAATGGATAAGGACTAAGGTCATCTGATGTATAAGACCTTTTAGGGGCTCCTATTTTAAAATTTATGACTTATTATTGGAGTGTTAGGAGCTATTGAGCAAGGAATTCAATGGGTATTGGTGTAGATGGCACCGCATTAGGATCAATGAATGAGGCCCCATTGTTATAGGATGGTTCTTGATTGTATGGGGGTCTCTAAACCATGTTTTTATGTGTTTGAGGCACATATGGTGGTGGAACATACTAAGGTGGTGGAACATACTGAGGTGGTAGAACATACTAAGGTGGTGGAACATGCTGAGGTTGTGGAAAATATTGAGGTTGTGGAACATACTAGGGTGGTGTTATAGGATGGTAAATGTTGGACCTAGTTACTCCACATTATTTTAAAAATGTAAAAAGAATCCTTGAATAATTGCAGTTGATGGGGTGTTGTTGTTTAGGTTCCCATTGATTGATTTTGGTGATTCTTGTATTGGAGGGAACACCTAGTCAGAGACTATTAGAAGGTTGTTGTTTGGGTGCCCCTTGAATGAATTGGGGTTGTGCTTGGTTGGTCGTGATTCTTGTTTAAAGACTGCTAGGGTTCTGACCTTGGGGATCCATATTATAAGTACCCATTGGATGGGTTAAGGATAATATAGAAGGTTCTACTTTGGTGATAGGTGTGCTAGATGTGGGTGGAAAGCTGGAAAATAGAGGGTTTTGGTATTGGATCCCAAATTTAGTGGAAGATGTGGTGACTTGGCATGCACTTTGAGTGGTGTTGCTAGATGGTACAGTGGAAGTGAGTGGAAGAGGCATTGTGGATGCAATCCAAGATGATGGTACAAGAGTGTCCACTACTATGGTGGTGTCAAATCCAATAGGTAACTTGGCACCGTTTGATGCAAGCATTTAAAAGTATGTATCTAGGTTAGTTGCCAATATGGATCCCATGACAATCATTACTACAGTGAATCACTAGTATCTTCATTTTTGCATCTATCCCTAACATTTTCAAGTGAGAACTCATTTTGGCGGAATTACAGGAGGTAATTGTGAAATGTCAACTTATGTTTCCTCTTGATGTCAGACTGTCTCAGGTGCATTGAAATCAAGTCTTAGGGTCCTCCAAACAAGAAATTCAAGATCACTGGTGGGATCGTGCTTGGGTTCTTTGTTTTGGTTTATTTTTTCTATACTCTTTTTGGATCTTGTGAACAACATATTCAGAGGATAAATGCAATATAGGGAAGATAACAACAACTAAACTCTAGTTTTTTAGATTTTCTGCTTTTGAAATATAATGACAATAAGGGAAACTAAATTTTTATTTTTTTAAAATTTATTTTGGGATGCTAATGCAATCTATGAATGAAAGAATATAATGATGCCTAAGGTGTAGGTAATATGCCCTAAGAGGGATTCTATAAATTTCAAAGGTAAACCCTCTAAAGAAAGACCTTAATGATTATGTGAACTATCTTGACTTCAAAAATGTAGAACAAAATGACAAATTCTAATAATGATGTCCATCTAAGATAAATGTTAACTATAATGATAGATGCCTAAGCCAAGGCAAGACGGTAATTGGATTTCAATGAAGTCAAGATAAAATGCAAGACCACTACTAGAATATTATCTTACATTAATAATATGTAATATATTTAGGAAAAACATAGCTTGAAAGGATGTATCCCCTAATCTGCCAAATCGTTATACAAGGTGGAATACTTAACCCTAAGAGATGCAAGCTATGTTTCTAGGATTTTTTGGATTTTTGGACTAAAGTGGTGACTATGAAGAAAAGGTAAATGACTATGCAAGGTTCTAAACTAGGGATATGAGACTCTAATATGCAAGGGTATGTCAATGACCAAATTTCAAGATAAAAGACAAGTGGAATGTTTAGGACCTGTTTTGATGATTTTGTTTGCTTCTCTGACTAGGAAATTGTTGAGGATAATTTTTGAAGATATTCAAGCACAATAATTACACACTCAGTATAGTTGTAGGACTGAATCAAAAATAAGTGATCTGTTTATGTTCAATAACTTTCTCAAGTTGTAGTTTTTCTCACAATCAGTCACAATAAAAAATAGAATAGTCAGACTAATCTAAGGTCAAATTGGATTCACTTATAATATTATAGGCCCATTGCTTGGATGTGCATCATATCACACAATAATTTTCACACTGCTGGGTCATGAACTTCCATGTTGTAGGTACCCGTATTTTCACCTTTTCCAAGTATTGTTGTCGTGCTAACAAAGATCTCTTTCACTAACACAATACCCTGGGACACATATGATGGGGATCTAGTGGGGGGGAATTTTGCCTCCTCTTGAACTATAATAAGACAATGTTTTGGAGGTGAATTGGGTGGTCCTCTAATTAATAGGGTTGTAGTAAGGTCCGTGGAGTCTACCCAAATAGTTTCTACACGTGTGAGACACTTAAGTCTGTAGTTGACCATGTTTGCTACTTAGTCGCTTTGGCCTAATCCAGGATACCATCAACACACCTCTCCCAAGCTTGGTTAGATTGAGACGATTCTGGGATTTATCCCATGTCTCATTTATATATTGGCCAGAAGGATTTACTAGTTTGAGGTTGTCCTCTAAGGAAGAAGTGCATTCCCTAGACATGCCTCTCTAAGAAAATAAAAGATTTTTAATCAAACATGATGTGGAATCACACTAAACACTCAAAATACACGCTTAATCAAATTAAGCACTAAAAGTCAAATGTTAGCTAATCTAAATCCTCCAATAAAGTGCAATGGTTCATTTTAAGAACTAAACCAAATAATATTAGCCTTGTTCAATTTTAACAACACACCAATTTTAAGCACCAAGACGAAATATGAATGTGTGATGTTTAAGCATACATTGTTTGTTTTAAGTGCACCAAAAATAGGATGAATTGATTTTAGATTAAAAAGTTAAACCTTCTTCCATGCCACAAGCTACAAACAAAAAGTTAGTATGGAAAACCTAGCAATCAGTTTTGATAATCCATGAGTACACTAGGGTTAACATAATGACAATAGAAATTCTGGGTGTTTCTACTTACCTTGTCCAAATAAGCATTTAAAAGACCTTCATACCTGATTTCTTCTTCTAATGCATCAATTCATAATCTGCGGGTTGGTCCTTTGTTTTCTTAATCTCTTTTTCTCTCTTTCGTTGTTTAGTTGGTTCTCGAATCTTGATTTTTTAATGTTTTGTTGGTCCTCTTCATTTTTTCATTACATCAAGTGCGTCATTTTAATACAAAAAGTGTGCCAAAATACAACAGAGAATCAAAATTACAGAGAAAGGAGAAATTTTTATGATATTCAAATGCATCATTATGGTTACATAAGTACATTGCTTTAATGTTTCATCTATGTCATTTAAGGGTAGTGTATGCAAATTTTGGTATCAGTAGCTATGGTGACCCTATCTAGTGGGTGTGATGATACAGTATTTTGAGTGTGGTGATTGTGGTTGTCAAGTGCTTTGATAGCAACATGTGAGTGTGACGATCTATTATGTGATAGAGATGCACCAAGGTGTGCTTGCACAAACACTATCTAGGACTCTACTTGTCCTAGCCTTTCCAAGATCCCAAAATCACTTCTAGGACCTTACAAGTCTTTTCTCTCCTGGCCTAAAACTTCCCTAACTCAACTCTAAGAGTTAGTCTCTTTGTGCTTCACATTGAGGGATAACTATCATTAGGGGTACTTCAATCCTTCACTTTTCCTTGGACGACTCCAAGTGCAAATTCACCATAATGTCTTCACAAGTGTTACAGGCAATGTATCTATCTTTAAAACAATTTTTTGACTCCCATATGGCTCCATTAGAATAGGACATCAATTTATTTTCAATCAAGTTCAAGATTGACTATGCTTTTGTCCTAATAGGCCAAATTGCTCAACTAGCCCTATTCAGAGGGTTTTTCCCAATTCTTTCTTAAAACTTCAAAACAACCCCAAAAATAAAGCTTACATATAGATACCCTTTTCCAAAACCTTGAGGGTTTTGGTGGTCTTAGGTCTCTAGGGCATCCGTATAGTGGATTCCTATAATGTAGGGCTAATAGGCCTAATAGGGCTATTTCTATGCAGTCCATTGTTTTCTACTTGAAAATCTACCTAAATGGATTAATAAATGCCTAATCTCACTAGTAGGTGTCTGTAGGACCACTAAGGATCTGAAACCATTCTTGGTTCCATGCTTCCACTCTTTCCCCTGCACTTGCACGTCCAATTATCTCTGTTATACACCTAGCCAAGCACAATGATCTCGCCTAGGGCATGATCTTAAAAATGGAAAAATTGCTCTTTTGATCTCCTCCTTCCACACAAAAAAAATTCAATGGATTTCCTACCATATTCCTTAGGTCTGTGATGATTTTCATGGTGGAGAACTATGGGGGAGCCATTAGACCAAAAACTGTCTACTCTACACTAGCAACTACACTATTTACAAAACAATTTTGAAACCTAAGCTAATCAAATCAAATCAACTACACTATTGAAAAAACTATGCTTAGAATAAATTCTTCTACATATATCCCGCACTAACTCTCACAGTTCAATCCACACAATAACACTTAAACACAATGCAAGTCAACTGTCTCTACAACACAGAACTTTGAGCTTCTTTTGCTATTCAAAATCAAAACATTACATCGTACTGCCTCGGGAAATGGGATCTTGGATGTCTTAATATGCCTTAACCTTTTATTGTAGGCCATTATGGTAACCACCCATAGTCATGCTTCTAAGAGAATCAAATTCTACAATGTTGTCATGCAAGTTTTTAAAAGATGTACAAATGTTGTCAAGCAACTTTTTGACAACTTTTACATCTTTTTGAAAAATTAATGCTAATGACCTCTAACTGACCTAGAATAATGTAGAAACATCCTAGGGACTATTTTAAGCATATTTCTACCCTTTCCCAAGCCTTAAAGGATTTAAGACCCATTTTCCCATATTAGGCCTAATCTAGCACTAACTACTAGTACAACATTAAACATCTAGGTTGGATTGAACCTAGTCTAATCCACCTAGGTACACACATGCAAGACCTTCCAAGGTAAAAAAAATGCTACTGAATTGGCTAAGGTCAGTACAAGATAAAATGAAAACTAGACTAGAAATTAGCCTAGGTTCTCCTACACCATCCTCCCCAAATGAAAAGATTTCAATCCACCCTTGGATTGAGTAAGTTGGAATCCACTCCCAACTTTTTGAATTCAGTCTCCTTTATCCAAGTGGCCTCTACATCTCCTTGTCGATGACATTTAATCAGATTCTCATAGTAGGTTCTTTGTTTGGTCTTCTTGTAGGCCCTGGATTCGAGTATCTTATTTTCCTTCTTAGGTGGTGTAGGAGTCAAGTTCAGATCTTCTACCTCCTTTATGACTTTTGTAAGGGTCTGGTTTGGATCTGGAGTAGGACCTCTATAAAGGACCAGATCTGCAACATTGAATATTGGAGAAAAACCAACATCTTCTGGTAGTTCCACCTTGTATGCATTGTTGCCATATTTTTCTAGAATAGTACATGGCCCTAATCTCCTCATTTGAAAATTATGTGGTACTCCCTTCTCCAGTCTTTCTTTGTCCAGATGGAGCATGACAAGATCTCCCACTTGAAAATTTACTTCCTTTTTCCTTGCATCAACTCTATGCTTTATCTTCTCTGTATTCTCAATCAGATTCTTCCTCACTATTTCATGCACCTCTTTAATGAAGTGTGAAGAGTCCTCAGCATAACCACTACCCTTGGTTCCATCCTTTAGTTCTCTAAGCTCAAATATGCCTCTAGGGTGTAGTCCATAAACCATCTCAAAGGGACTCTTACCAGTAGTCATGTTCACATTATTATTATAGGCATATTCTGCATGTCCTGGGAGTTGATCCCAAGTCTAACCATACTCCTTTGTAAGACACCTCAATAGGTTTCTAAGGCTTTCATTCAATACCTCAGTTTGGCCATCTATTTGAGGGTGATATGCAGACCCAAAAGACAAATTAGTTCCCAATTTGTGCCACAATGTTTTCCAAAAGTGACTCATGAACTTAGTATCTCTGTCAGAGACTATACTCATAGGTAATCCATGTATCTTCACCACTTCCTTGAAGAATAAGTGTGTTTTATTGCAAGCATCATGCACTATCTTACATGGGACAAAATGTGATGTACCCTTTGCTTTCTGACATGCCACACAACTTTCTACATACTTCCTAATATCCAAATTCATCATTGGCCAAAAATAAAACCTTTGCACTAACTCTTGGGTCTTACTAACACCAAAATACCCACTAAGTGCACCATTGTGCTTCTCTTGAATCAGATTTTCTCGAATTGACCCTCTAGGGACACATAACGACTCCCTTTAAACAATAGATCACTTTGCACAGTATATTCAGAGAATTCACTATGAAAATGATTCTTGTATTCTTGACATACCTTGTAGATGTTTGCAAAGTCTCCATCTTCTGTATATAGGTCTTTGAAGCTCTCAATACCCATACTTTGCAAGTGTATCTCTTGTACAGTCAGGGCTCTTCTACTTAAGGCATCTGCTACCTTATTTTGTAGTCCCTTCTTATGCTTTATGTTGAAAGTGTAGGTCTACAGATACTCCACCCACTTCATATGTTTATGACTGAGCTTGTCTTGGGAATTCAAGAAACTTAGTGCCTGATTGTCTGAATAGACCACAAATTCCTTTGGAAGCAAGTAGTGCCTCCATTTCCTTAGTGCCTAGACTAGAGCATACATCTCTAATTCATAAGAATAGTACTTCTTCTTAGCTTCACTTAGCTTTTCACTATAGAAAGCCATTGGTCTTCCCTCTTGGCTCAAGATTGCACCAATAGCTACATTACTACCATCACACTCAATTGTAAACAACTTCTCAAAGCTTGGTAAAGTTAAGATTGGTTGAGTGGCAATATTTTTCTTCAACAACTCAAATCCATGGTTATCTTTCTCATTCCAAACAAACTTAGTTTTCATCCCTCCTTTTATAGTATCAAGCATAGGAGTACAAATAGTACTGAATTGCTTAATGAAATTCCTATAGTATTGAGCTAAACCATGAAAACTTCTCACCTCTATTGTATTCCTTGGAATAGGCCAGTTAAGAATGGCTTCCACCTTGCTTGGATCCATTTTGAGATTTCCTTGAGATAGTACAAACCCAAGGTACACTAACTCTTGCTTCATGAATTCACATTTTCCAAGTTTATCATCAACTTCTCCTCATGCAATTTCTTGAAAATAATCTACAGATGTCTGAGATGCTCCTCTTTATTCTTGCTATAGATTAGTATATCATCTAGATACGCTACCAAAAATTTTCCAATGTAGTTTTTTAGGACTTCATTCATAAGTCTCATGAATGTATATGGGGCATTGGATAGTCCAAATGGCACTACAAGTCATTCATACAAACCTTCTGTGGTCTTGAAGTTTGTTTTCCATTCATCACCCTCATTGACTCTAATTTGGTGGTATCCACTCTTTAGTCAATCTTAGTGAAATACTTGGCTTCTCCTAGACAGTCCATTAGATCTTATATCCTAGGGATAGGGAACCTATACCTAATGGTTATCCTATTTATCGCTCTTGAGTCAGTACATAGCCTCCAAGTTCCTCCCTTTTTAGGTGCTAAGACAGTGAGGATGACACAAGGACTAATACTTTTCCTAATGAGACCTTGACTTAGGAGTTCTTAGATTTGCTTGGCAATTTCCTCATTTTGTTGAGGAGTCATATTATGGGTTTCTTTGTTAGGAAGGGTATCTCCTGGAATAAAGTCAATTTGGTGACTAACAGCTCTCTTAGGGGGTAGGTAAGATGGTTGTCCATCACTTACAATACCTTCATACCTCTGCGACAACTCCTGCACTTCTTTTGGCAACTTTGTCTTCTTGACTATCTTGTCTGCACTTTCTTCCTTTGGCTTCAACACAAGTGCAAAACCTACTCCCTCTCTTTCCTTTAAGGTCTCTATGAACTCCTTCTCACTGACCATAAGAAAATTGGGGCCTGATGACTTCAACTCTCCTTCCTCTAATAGTGACTGTATCTTAAAAGTCACATTGTCCTTCTTGAAGGAATAAGAATTCTTTGCTCCATCATGCATGGTCTGTCTGACAAATTTCCATGGCCTACTAAGTAGAAGGTGACATGCATCCATAGGTAGGATGTCACACAACACCTTATATGTATACCTTCCAATGGAAAATTCCACCCATGCTTGTTCATTAACAAGGACATTTTGTCCTTTGTTTGACCAAGTGACTTTGTATGGGTTGGTGTGAGGTATTCTCTTCATCTTTAACTTGTTGACTGCTTCCTCTGACACTAGATTATTAGTAGACCCTGATTATATGATGACTCTACAAACTTTTCCCATCATCTTGCACTTTGCTCTAAATAGTGACCTTCTTTGACTAGGTTCCTCTTTGACTGGTTCTTTGATTAAGGTCCTTCTCATCATCAAGTTATCTCCTTCTTCTGACTCTAGGGGTACGTTAGGGTGTTTATTTCCACCACTAGTCTCCTCTTGAACATAGTTTACCCTCTTGTAACTTCCATGAGAAGTAGAGCCTTTCTTTGGACATTTGTATGCAGGGTGTCCCATTTGGTTGCAGTGATAGCATTTCATGTTTGAAAAATAGTTACCTCTTCCTTGAACATTCTTTCTTCCTCTTGAATTACTATTAGAGTTCCTTCCTCTATTGGAATTTCCTCTGCTTGAACTTCCTTCTTGTTGTTAAGTAAGTTTGGTCTCTCCTTGACACTTTGTCTCTGAACTTCTACCACCATATCCACCTCTCTGTCCTCTATTGTCTCTTCCTTTGCCTCTACCTCTGGTAGTGCCTAAATCTTGTTTCTTCTTAGCTTTTCTTCTACCTTTACTACAATTTGGTGGCATTTTTTAACAGTATCAGGAGTCAAGAGACTCATTTCATCTTGTATAGTCCACTTTAGACCATTAAGGTATCTGGCTACCTTCACCTTCTCATCTTCTACAATTCTTGATCTCATGCATAATCTTTGAAACTCTTCAATATAAGAGTTCACATCCAAGTCTTTTTGCCTTAGACTTTGTCTTCTTTTGTGCAACTGAATCTCATAATCCTCAGGTACATAAGGATCTCTGATTTTTGCAACCATGGCCTTCCATGTGGCAATGGGCTTCTTTCCTTCCTTCTCTCTCTCATCTTGGATAAATTTCCACCAAGTGAGTCCAGACCCTCTTAGTCTAGCCTTAGCAACTTTAACCTTCTGAGCTTCAGTTATGCCATCACATTCAAAGTGATTCTCTAGTCCTTCTATCCAATATAGGACTATCTTAGGTTCTATTTTGCCACTAAAGATAGGAACTCATTCTAATGCCTTACCACTTAAGGATTTTAGTGCCTTCAATAATGGTTCTTCATTTAGATCAGGGTCAGCTTCAGGGACTTCATCCTCTAGGGATATCTCTTTACCCTTTCCTTCAACCTTGTCCTTGACTTCTTCAGTATTCCCATCCACTTCATCCAATTTTCATTCTAATTGAGCTAGTCTATCTCTGAGAAACCTATTCTCCTCTTCTTTATCATCTACCTTCTTAGAAAGCTCTGCATTTGTCACCATTGTAGATTCTCCTACTGATTCTTCTTCTTCTTGAAACATTCACCACAAGCCAAATCTTATTGGCTCTGATACCAATCTGATAGAGATGCACCAAGGTGTGCTTGCACAAACACTATCTAGGACTCTACTTGTCCTAGCCTTCCCAAGATCCAAAACTCACTTCTATGACCTTAAAAGTCTTTTCTCTCCTGGCCTAAGACTTCCCTAACTCAACTCTAAGAGTTACTCTCTTTGTGCTTCACCTTGAGGGATAACTATAATTAGGGGTACTTTAATCCTTCACTTTTCCTTGGATGACTCCAAGTGAAAATTCACCATAATGTCTTCACAAGTGATATAGGGTGTGTATATATCTCTAAAAAAAATATTTGACTCCCATATGGTTCCATTAGAATAGGACATCAATGTCTTTTCAATTGAGTTCAAGATTGACTATGCTTTTGTCCTAATAGGCCTAATTGCTCAATTAGCCCTATTCAGAGGGGTTTCCCCAATTATTTCTTAAAAATTCCAAAAAAACCTTTAAAAAAACCTTACATCCAGATAACCTTTTCCAAAACCTTGAGTATTTTGGTGGTCTTAGGTTTCTAGGGCATCCGTACAGTGGATTCCTATAATGTAGGTCTAAAAGGCCTATTTTTATGTAGCCCACTGATTTCTACTTGGAAATCTACCTAACTGGATTGGCTAATGCCTAATCTCACTTGTAGGTGTCTGTAGGACCACTAAGGCTCTGAAACCATGCTTGGTTCCATGCTTCCACTCTTTCCCCTACACTTGCACATCCAATTATCTATGTCATACACATGGTCGGGCATAATGATCTCGCCTAGGGCATGATCTTAAAATTGGAAAACTTGCTCTTCTGAGCTCCTCCTTCCACAGAAAAAAAATTCAATGGCTTCCCTACCATATTCCTTAGGGCCGTGATGATTTTCATAGTGGAGAAATATGGGGGATCCATTAGACCAAAAATTGTCTACTCTACACCAGCAACTACACTATTTACAATACAATTTTGAAACCTAAGCTAATGAACTCAAATAAACTACACTATTGAACAAAAGATGCTTAGAAAAACTTCTACATATATCCCACACTAACTCTCATAGTTCAATCCACACAATAACACTTTAACACAATGCAAGTCGACTGTCTCTACAACACAAAACTCTGAGCTTCTTTTGCTATTCAAAATCAAAACATTACATGATACTGTCTCGGGAAATGGGATCTTGGATGTCTTAATATTCCTTACCCTTGATTGTAGGCCATTATGGTAACCACCCATAATCATTCTTCAAAGAGAATCAAATTCTGCAATGTTGTCATGCAAGTTTTTAAAAGATGTAAAAATGTTGTCAAGCAACTTTTTGACAACTTTTACATCTTTTTGCAAAATTAATGCTAATGACCTCTAACCGACCTAGAATGATGTAGAAACATCCTAGGGACTATTTTAAGCATATTTCTACCCTTTCCCATGCCTCAAAGGCTTTAAGACCCATTTTCCCATCTTAGGCCTAATCTAGCACTAACTACTAGTAAAGCATTAAACATCTAGGTTGGATTGAACCTAGTCTAATCCACCTAGGTACACACATGAAAAACCTTATAAGGTAAAAAAAAAGCACTAATGACTTGGAAAAGGTCAGTAAAATCCAAAATTCAAACTAGAATAGGGATTAACCTAGGTGCTCCTGCACCATTATGTTATCTGTAAAAAAATCAGAAAACCAAGGTAGACAAATAACTATATCTCGATCAAAAAAATAAGTGTGTCAATATACCAAAACATAAAAATATCAAATAAATGATCAGATTCATAATAAGAAAAAAAGATATCCTAACAGATAATAACCCAGATAGCAAAATTAATGACAACATAATAGTAAAAACCAACAAACAAATGTGTCGCATCCGATCAGTGAGTGCGACATTTTCTTGTTATATGTGCACCATTTGTGTTTTTTATGTGCGGATCTGCCTTGATATGAGTGTGTGGATTTAATGTTGTGTGTGTGTGTGTGTGTGTGTGTGTGTGTGTGTGTGTGTGTGTGTGTGTGAGTATGAAAGCGCATCACTCCACCTTGTACCTACACATTACAGAAAAATATCAGTTTAAAGAAGTTGTGTGCTTCATGTCAGGTCCACCATTTGTAATCAGGGTAATAAGGATATGTAGTACTTGCAATAACACCAAAATATCAACCACAAAGAGATCTATTGGGTAGTTAGTATTCCCAATATCAAGAAAGGAAGCAATAAAAATAGAAAGCATAAATGATCAATAATATGAAATTATTTCAAACAAATGAATATGCAAACCATGTAGTCATTTATTGTTGTTCTCCTCTATGCTATGTGGGCTCTCATAAATGAGTGCTCGGTGTGCGAGCATACGAATTCAAAGCAATTGTGGTTTTTTGGTTAACAAATTAAGAGAATTAGCTCTCTATTTATAAGAATTTCAAGGTTCCAATTAGGATTCCATGATTGGTGGGATTGATTATCTATTATTGAAGAGTGAATTCAGATTGATTGGGAGTTCAACTCACTTGATTGCCTATTCAACATGATAGATTGATTTGTTAACTAAATATATTGGAGAGTAAAGTGATTTGATTGAAGAGTTGACTGGATTGATGGAATAGAATGCTAAATAGATGGATTAGATAACTGATTTGATTGATATACAAGATAAAGTTGATTGAAGAGTTAGAAATTATGATTGATTAGTGAGCAATAAGTTATTATTAGTTAGAAGTGAGAGAATAAATACAATTAAATAAATAAAAGAATTTATTTACTTGCACATGGGGAATATAAATAAATAATTGAACTTATTTATTTATTAGAGGAATAATTATTTTAATTAAATAAATATTAGTTATTTAATTATGAGTGTAGTTTTGATTTATTAAATGTAATTATTACATGTGTGTAATAATCACAAAGAGGGAATATTAATTAGATAATGTAATTATTTAATTAAGTGCAATGACATAGAGAATAATTAAATAACGTTAATTATTTAATTACTTTAAGAGGAACAATTGATGAATATTGATTTAAACGCCCAGTAATTAAGTAATTAATTAAAATTACTTAATTATAAAATTAAAGAGAAATGATGAATTTGAATTTAGAATATAGTAGGACACAATTTAATTAAATAATAAATATTGTTCAATAAATTAAGAGGAATGTTAGTAAATTCGTTGTGGTAGAGCAACTAGTCATTTTTAAGTGTTTATAATAAGTACAAAAATGGAAAAGACAAAAAGCTAATGTTTATAAACAATTATAGTGAAATGATTTGAACAAGTGTCATATTAAATGACACATTGCTTTAAAAAGGTAGTAATCATTAATGTTTAAGATTTACATAATCCAATACATTTCCAATAAGCTTAGGACCACCGCCAAAGCTAGCAAATAGTTGAAAATGTATAATTAGGTGTGTAGATTGTTTGGACCAAGAAGCATTAATTACAGAAGTGTGCACGAAGACTGAAGATGGTAGTACATACAAGTCAACCCCAAATTAGCAATAGATATGTAATCTTGATTGAATTTATTCCCAGTACGAAGTATATCTCTCCATTTGAGCAAGAAAATCTCCATTTTAGTTTCATTGACAAATAGTCTAAGTTGTCTGTTGCAATAATTATTGAAAAAATCATAAGCTTTGCAAATAGTTTTAGTGGGTAATTTGTTTGGAGCACATTATGGGTTATAAGGTGAAGGTAAAACCTTAATATTATGGTTTAGACCGAAAGATAGAATGGTTGCTGCAGAATGTGGTTTCGTTGGATTTTGTCTGGATGTATAAAGGATTTGAAGTGGAGTTAGTTGAAGAATTTGTGTAAATTTTTTACATCAATGCAACAAGAGTGAAAGGTAAAATCATTGAAGTCAATGCACAAGTTATAAGTGAAATATCCAAAATCCCAGCAGAGGGAGAACCAGTTGGAAATGACCAATTCAATTTTGAAGAACTAGTTAAGGCACTCCATGAGGAATCAAAGCGCAAACTAGAATTGCAAAAACATAAGGGAAGAAAAAAAGGATTAAGTAGTGCGAGTTTAAATGAACCCTAGACGACAATAGTTATATGGTAGATGAATTTATTCACTTGTGAAGGCCAATATGACATAGTCATGGGTCTGGGAATGTGACTGTTAACCCACTTGAGATATGGAAATACTTGACTCAGAGTAACCTTCAAACCTTTATATTTTTACAAATTATCTCAATGGTGTCTAGGGTTAAGAATACATGTAGTTCAATTAGCCATCATAATTTGATAAATTTTATTATTAAGCATGATTTTCTTAAGAAAGTTAGGGAGAGATGGGTGGTTAGAATTTCTTATGGGTTAAATGGATATTTTTTGCACCATTACCACATCATAGATAATCGATCAGAGACACATTATCATGATTTGAAACTTTGTTATAAAATGGGCTAACACGTCGTGTTATCCCACTAAGTTTTTTTGGTCCTCTACACGATAGCCTAGGGACAACTTATGTACACGTGGGTTTATTGCACCTTAGGTGGGTCCCCCTAGTGTCAACTTGTTATCTCACTGGAGTTTCTTTTTTTCCTTGTCGGTCTCTTGAGTTCCTTTTGTTGCATCCACATCAACTCTTATTCCCCTTGGTGTTCACTCGTTGAGTCACTGAGATTTTTCTCACACCTCACTGAGCTCCCAAGTTCCTTTAATTATGTGACATGGATTTTGGCTATTGAGATGAGCTACTCATTATCTCATTGAAGCTTCCTCTAAGTTCAACTGAGTTGCCAAGTGATCAAGCGGTCAATCGGTGAAATGTGACTCCACCATGGTTCTCATTTCATTCAAATGGAACAACTATGTTTTGCTACACAGATCTAGTTAGCTCAATTGTCAGACAATGTGGTCTAGTGCTATTACCCCATTATCTAAAATCATAAGGCATGTACATATTTGTCTTCATTAATAACTTTGGTTTGTTTGTGGTTATAAGATTAAATAAATATGCTCATTCAAGTTAAGAGCGCAACTCTGCCAACCGCCTTATCCAAAGGCAAAATCCATCGGCAATTATGTTTTAACCATGAATTGGGGGTTTTCCTATTATATATGTCTATCTTTTCACATGTTGGAGATCTTCATCAATGGTCGACATTCAAAATGGTGGTCTGAGTTTAATTTTTCAACAAGCTTGGCAGTGCTTCTTGTAAGTTCATGGGGTGGCGATAAGATATCGTGTTTTCTGCACCAATGTTTTCTTTTACCAACAACAAAATTTGACTGTAACGACCATGATATGGTGCAAGAACTAAAAATTCAATGCCAAACTACTTTTTGGCTATGTAAAGATGACACACGTGCATTCTCATGCCCATTTATCACTTGCATGATATGAGTTGTCCTTTCCATCTACCACATGCATTCTTTTGGCTATTTTTTGTCACTTCAAGATCCAGCTATGCACAAAATTAGATTTTGTTCTAATTTATTCTACTTTCTATCCTATAACCTAACCCGAGCTAGCTTGGGATTTGAACTCAAATTTAAAATTTGAGTTATGTTGACTCTATAAAAAGTAATCTTGTACAAAATTTTAGGGTTCTTCTCTAGTTCTTTTGTGGTAGTTTATGCTCTATAATTGTAATTTCCCTTTGCCTTGCATGATGGAAATCTCATTTTTTACCTTTTTCTCACATTTAGCTATTTTGTGCATGTTTTGTCTTGTGTTAAATGCTTCTTCTTTGTCTTTTTAGCTTATGCATTGTGTCTAACAGGTTCAAGGATGTTATATTGCAAATGCAAATTTCCTTATAGCATCTCATTAGTTCTGACCTTTGTATGATTCCTTGGATGTTATATTACAATTGAGATTTATGTAATTTTGGGTGCTTTGTTAATTTTATGTGCACCCATAGGTAGAGAAAAATGATAGTTCTAATCTAGTGCATCGCCTCATTTTAATTTTCATGCATTCCTTCTTCGCTTTTCCCTCAAAGTTGTTAGATAGGTGCACCCAAATTGTAAGGAAGTCAACCTTCTCTAGATATTCAGCCTCACATGTGCAAGGTCCCATGCTTGGAGGTTGTTTCCATGTTTTACAAGGTTGTTTGGGGGTAACATGTCAAGCAAGGGTGCATACTTTTGTGTTAATAGTTTTTGGCACACTTGATGGAACAAAGATCAAATTAATTTCAATAAAATCCCCTAGTGGACCAATACAAACTCATCATTCACTAAGAATGGGTGTTTTTATCAGTGCCAATAGCCTTTTGAGACAATTCATACAACACCATAATGACTCTAAGTGCATATCTACTAGTTTCAAGTTGTCATAGTGCTGGTATGTATACAAATCAATTCTGATCTTCTAAGAAATCCAAGTTTTCTATGAAATTATAGCTTACATGAAGCTCTAATATGGATTCATTTCATAGAAACACATCCTATCATTCCCCATATAATGATATTTTTTCCCCTTATCCCTCATATTACCAATATCAATTTGAACCTCAACCTAGTTTTGGTTTAGATTCCTTTGAAACACCATATACATAGTATGTCCCATATACTAGCTACCCTCTCACCCTTGCTCATGTCTTAGTTTATATTGATATTAGTGGGTTTAGGGGTCAGATTATGGACCTTGGTGATAGGTTTGTGAGCCTAGGCCTGGTTTCAATCAGGTTCCAAACATTCCTCTGTATTTTGAAGATATGGGATACAATGAGTTGAGAACTCTTATGTGGAGTTGGGATGGGTAGTTTCATGAAATCAAATGGTAGCAAGGGTTTTCTATGTAGCTAGAAGAACTAGCTCACTAGGTCTTTCTATTATCTTTGTTAATATCTATATGGAAAAACCTAGATAGGGTTGTAGAACTAAAGTAGCTGTTGGAGGCACAACAAAGGCAACATAAGGATGAGATGAAGGCCCAATAATGATAGTTTGAGGAGAAACATGCAAGGAAAGTTGTAGCAAAAAATAAACAAATGAGGCTCAAGTTTACTTATTTTAAGACTCAATAAGTAGAGGTAGCTCCTTTCCCCAAAAATTTTATTCCAATATTTAAGAATCCCCCTCCATCACAAGAGCATATTGATATAAATCCTTTACTCCTTGAGAAAAAAGCCTCACACACTCAATTTTCTATGCCTCATGCCATTACACTCTTTAAGGATGGACTGATTATGTGGATTGTTGATGGTCCTAACATGTCATTTTAGGAGAGTAAGACAAAGCCAAGGAAACCATGGGAGGAATTGTGGCCTATTTTTTGCGAGCCTTCACATGCTATAGAGGAGGAAAAAGAGGAGTTGCAAGAGGACATTGAGAAGGTTGTACCCATTCAAAACTCTTAACAAATTAAGATTGAACATGAAAAAGAGGATATAGTCCTCTTATTTGAAGAACTTACCTCTTTTGTTGAGGAAGTAAAAGACATCAAAGTTGTTCCTACCCTGGAGGAACAAATCTTGGCTAATGAGCCTTTACAAGAACTAGAGGGCTTGCTACAAGAAAAAGAAGAACCAAATCAATTGTTATAGTAAGAAGTCCTTTATGATATGAAGGATGTGAAAGAGGATCCCAAGGATAGTTATGTCCTTTAGGAAGAACATGTTTAAATGCATGAGGTTGTCCCTTAACATATGCATATTATTACAGCAAAACCAGAGGAATTTGATGAAGAGGATTTTTTTGGGGAAGAGCTAGAATTTATTGCTTATCCATAGACATCAAGTCATCTCCTCCTTCATCAGAAGATCATGAGTTGTAGAAAAAATATGTGGGTGTCTACATCATACCAGAGACATGACAAGTGGCTCATGAACAATACAAGGAAGAGGTGCAAATGTTCATCTCTTTACAAAAAGAAAAAAAAAGAGTCACATTTAAGCTATCAAGGTACCAAAATTGTAGAGTGCATTAGTGAGGTCAAGGTTGATCTCTTAGACCCAGTGCCATCAAGAGGATGCCCCATAAGGAATCTAGCTCTGCAAAAAATCTGCAAGCTGCCCCAGGTTATGCTTATATCTAAGCATGGGGTGAATATCACAAGGAGGAGCAATTTTTTCATGCTTGAAAAGACAATGTTCTAGAGTTAGAGAGATTTTTATTCAAATTGGGAGGGCATTCCAGCAAATTGTTGTATGCTTGTCATTTTCCCTAGATGGTTTCCCATATGCATGAAAGGAACAAAAAAACTTGTTAGAAAGGACAAAAACATAAACAAATCAGATAATATCTTATTTTGATATTCTTTCTTTGTAAATATTTGTACATAGTAGGTTAAATATTTTTTATTTTTAAGAAGTGCACAAGAACAAACTATTTCCCTCCTGGAGATAGAAAATTTTGGTGTTTTGTTCGGGTTGCAAAAGTTGTGGATTTCATGTTATTATAGGTGGCTAATATGTCATGTTTTTAGCATTGGTGACTCCATTCCTAATATATTTCTCAAGGCCATTGATCTTATTCTTAACAGGCAAGCATCCCCTCTAAGTCACCAGAAAATGTTGGCTATTTTTTCCACCATTAGCCCATCATAGATAACCGATCTAAGAAACATTATCATGGACTAAAATCTATCATATAGTGGGCTAAGACATCACATTTCCTAGTAAGTATTGGTAACGCGTTGTGTTATCTAAAATCTAGTTGTCAATACGTCATGTTATCCCACTAAGGTTTTTTGGCCCTCCACACGATGACCTACGGACATAGCTTACGTGCATGTGAGTTTTTATCTCCTTAGGTGGGTCCCCCTAGTGTAATCTCATTGGCTTGCTGGAGTTTATTTTTTTCCCTACTGAGCTCCTGAGTTCCTTTTGTTGCATCCATGTTATCTCTTGTTCCCCTTAGTGTTCACTCGTTGGCTCACTAGAATTTTTCTCGCACATCACCGAGCTCCTGAGTTCCTTTGATTATCTAATGTGGATTTTGGATATTGAGATAGTATACTCACTGGTTATTTCAAGCTTACTTTGAGTTCCACCAAGTTTCCAAGTGGTAAAAAATTCAACCAGTCAAATTTGACTCCACCATGGCCACCATTCATTCAAACAAATCAACTGTCTTTTGTCACGTGGATCCAGTCAGCTTGACTATTAGGTGATGTGGGCTAGTGGTATTATACTATTCTCTCAAATTATAAGGCTTGTGCATCTCTGTCTTCATCGATGACTCTGGTTTGTTCGCAGTTGCACAATTAAAGAAAAATGCTCATTCAAGTGAAGAGTGCAACTCTTCCAGTCATCTAATCTAAAGGAAAATTCCATCAATGGTTGTATTTTAATCATGCATTTAGAGTTTTGTTTTTGCATCTGACCATCCTATCATGTGTGAGGGATCTTCATCAATGATCAACCTTGAAATGGTGGCCTAAGTTTTAATTTTTCAATATGCTTGACAGTGCTTTTTGCAAGTGCATGGGGTGGCGATAACATGTCGTGTTTTAGGCACTGATGTTTTCTTTTTCCAGCGACATGATTTGACTGTTAGTGGCCATGACACAGTGTAAAGACAAAAAAACAATGTTGAACTTGGTGGTACCCTAAATTTTGAGAATTTAGAAGTCCCAATCCATTATCAAGAAGAAAGTTTCTCCATACTAAAAAAATTAAAGGAAGGAAGCTTTATGACACAAATAAATAGAATTAACTAATCGAAGCCTTCAGTAAATGCTGGAATTTCAACCTGCTACAAAGATGATGCCGACAGAGGCTGAAGATGGTCAAATTTTAAAAATCTAAAACCGACCCAGTTCAGGAAATCAAATTTCCTATCTCAAGAAAAAATATTAGCTTTTCACAATGTGTTTTGGATTTTCGACCAAAGCCAAATCCGAAAGTTAGGTAGTTATTTTTTAGTTAGTTTATTGTTTTTTCAAAATATTTTGTAATAAGGGTTGTGTCTTTTCACCTTAA
>MU228442.1:1502739-1515109 GCA_018584345.1 Thuja plicata
CTTGCAGAGCTAGAAGTGCAGGGGAAGAGGATCATAATCGATCATTCCCATTAGTTGGCCAAAAATAATTGGTTTTCCAAACATTGGATTGGCAAGTCCATAGGAAATCCAATTTAGCATTTTTGGGCACCAACAGAACTACTTCTTTGGCTCTGTAAACATGACACCTATGCATCCCGATGCCCATTTATCACTTGCATGAAATGAGTTGTCCCTTCCATCTACCAAATGCATTCTGTTGGCCATTTTTTGTCACTTCATGATCCAAATATACAAAAAAAAATCATGTTTTATTCTGATTTATTCTACTTGTTGTCTTGCAACCTAACCCAAGTTAGCTTGGGATTTCAACTCAAATGTAAAATCTGAGTTATTTTGACTCTATAAAAAGTAATCTTGTACATAATTTCTAGGTTCTTCTCTAGCTCTTTTGTAGTAGGTTATGCTTTACAATTGTAAATTTCCTTTGCCTTGCATGATGAAAATCTCAGTTTTTAGCTTCTCTCATATTTAGCTATCTTGTGCATGTTTTTCCTTGTGTTAAATGCTTCTTCATTGTCCTTTAGTTTATGTGTTGTGTTTAACATGCTCATGGATGCTATAGTGTGAATGCAACTTTCCCTATAGCATCTCATTAGTCCTAACTCAAGTATAATTCCTTGAAAGATAGATTATTATATTTTTGGGTGCTTTGTGTATGCTATATGCAACCATAGGCAGAGAAAAACTATAGTTCTAATATGGTGCATCACCTCTCATTTACTTTTCATGCATTCCTGCTTCCCCTTTCCCTCAAAGTTTTTAGATAGGTGCACCCTGATTAAAAGGAAGTCAATCTTCTCTAGAGATTTGACCTCACATGCCTAAGGTCCGACACTTGGAGGTTGTTTTCGTGTTTCACAAGATTTCTTGGGGGTAACATGTCAAGCAAGGGTGTAGACTTTTGTGTTAACAAGGACCTTGTAGAGCCTCCCTCATTTCCCTTTTATGATTGGAATTTTTAGGGGCATGGATTGAGTAAATTACTGTAGTTAGGACCTTTTAGTACCCTTGTGAGATTGTACCCCAGGGTGATCTATGTTTTCTAGAGTTAGGTGGACTGCCTTAGACTTGTGATGCGTTGTGAAATCCTGCTTATATAGGACTATTCAAGATAAATTTTTGATGTTGTTTTCATATTGTGAAAGGTCTTTATGTGAATTATGTGTGATACATTATTGATTTATACCTTATTGGATCAGACTGGATTTGATCATTTAGACTCTAGATGCACTTGATGCTCATGATGATTAATTTTATGATACAATTATGGTTTTTCATTTATGATTATTTTGATTTAATGAATATGCAATGGATTATATATGCTTATGTGGTTAATTAGGAAATTGTGGTTTGATTTAATTATGATGCAAAGTGATTTCTATTGTGAAATAAAATATAAATGCTTAAATGATGTTTATGAATGCCTATGATTTCAGGAATGAAAAGTTAAATTGATTATGTGATGAAAATGTAAATGTTTCGTAGAAGTTTTAAATGATGATTATTTCATTAGGATGTATATTATATTCCTTGGACTAGTGATATTTGGGTTTATTGTGCAGGGAATATGACCATGGTATTAAATTAGGGAACCAAATCTAGGCCTATGTGAATTCAGTTCAAGCCAAGGTCGCGTCTAATAAGAGACAAGATCTCGTTGTATTGTGTTTAACTTTGTAAACGTAAATGCTTATATGTGTTCAATTCATAATATAAATAGTAATTTTAATCCATGTGTGTTCTCAAGTGGAAATGTCATGTGTCTTGTAAAGTATAAAATGTGTGTTAGTTGACACTTGTAACGTGTACATGTAGCCATGACAAGTCCACTTGAGTATTGGTTGCTCACCAACCTAGGTTAGTACCAAAGAGAATCTCCATCTGAACCCCTTGGTTAGGGAGTTTGAGGTATGGTATTTTCACTTGAATTTCATGGGTAAGGTTTAAGAGGACTTTTGGGAGGCTAGAAAGGTACCTAGGGGTGTGTTTGGGCCATTTTTAGGAATCCCATATGATATTCCTATGGGTAAGGGTCATTTTTAACCCTACAACAACCTTTAGTTGACCAAAAGACCCTTCCAAAAGTTGGATTTTCAAGATGGATGAAAATCAACTTTTGGAAGTATGGTCTTGGCTAGACAACCCTTCCATTTAGGTGGAAAGAATTTGTTCACTTTTTGGAGTTACCTTTCTAGAATATATTTTTAGTAAGCTTGTAAGAAGCTTAGGGAAGACCAATCAATGACAAACTTGAAGACCAACCAAGGACAAACTTACATTTTTCTAAGAGCGCTTTAGAGACCCTTTTAGGGGAGAATCTCCATGGTTGAGAGTTTGAACATCCACTCTCTATCTTAAAGACTTGACTAGTTTTGGAGCAGTTTGGGAGGAAAGGAGACTTGGACAAAATGAATTCATCCTCAACTACTTGCCTTAAGCTTTGACTTAGGTTGGTGGCTCTCATCTCATTCTTTTGTTATGCATAATGTGTATGTGGAAATGGTTGTAGTATGTTAGTATGTTTTGAATTTGTGTTGTAATGGAGGTTTTGTGTTTTTCCATTCTTGTGTTGTGAGTTTCTTTTGTGATGTGTTGCGTTTCTTTTGTGTTTGAGAGTCTCAAGGTCCACTCACCCTTGGGAGGGAAGAGTAGCCGTGGGGGTGAAGGTTTTAGGACAGCCCATGGGTGTAGAGTCTCTCCTCAAGGAGGAGAGGGATAAAACATGGAGTATGGGCTCTATGATGTCATTCCTTGCTTACTTTTGGGGGGCACAAGGGTGAAGCTTAGGCTTGTTGCCTTGGGGGTCATAATGGTTGAAGTTGTGAGTATGAGAAGTTTTCTTGAAGAGCTATTTTTGAAAGCCTTGTGAAGGCTTGTGTTTATACATTTGGATGACTTTCTCCCCATATGGCACTTGGTCCACTTCACCCCATTATTAAGGTCAATATGAGACCCATTGTGGAAGCCATGGATCAGAGTTTTGTGTTGTGTTGGTTATTTTGTTATTGTTGTTATGCTTGTGTGTAACCTGCCTATTTTTGGTGTCCCAAGCTCGGGGTGGCCTATTAGAGGCCTAGGCTGGGAGGTGAGCATCCCATGGTCTTTAAAAATTTTCCTTTGCAGATTTTGGTGGCATTTGAAAACTTGTGAGGAAAGAAGATAAAGCTTGGAATGAGAAATTATGTCTATGTTTTCAAATGTTATTTATGTAATAACCTATATGGCTAAGATTTGAAATCTTGTTTGCCCTATTTTTATTTTGTTTATGTAAAAGCCATATGGTTGAGACCTTGCAATCTTGTTTCAAAAGGAGAGTTTTGTAAGTTTTATAAAGCTTAGATTTAATATATTTGTAAAAGGTTTTATGGAGATTATTCAATATGTGAAGGGCAAGTAGTGAATGAAGTTGTGTTTTACAAAAGAAAGAGAAAGTAAATTACTTTGTAAATGAAGGTGTCATAACCCATCCTCATTTCTCCATCATTTAAGGAATCAAACTTAATGGGAAACGTGGGAAAAATAAATTCATTATTCGCGGTTGAAGAAAGAGATAGTCTAAAGTTAAAATGTGGAAAGGAAGATGGTAGAAATAAGAAGGATTTGGCACATGATAAGGGGTAAATTAATAATAGAAACATTTATTTTTACAAGAAACCAACGTAGGTGGTTAAAGAGGACAACTCGTTGGGAGTCAGAGAGAATTTTCACCTTAGAAAATGAAGGAGGGAGAGTTAAGAGGAGTTAGTGAATTTGGAAGTGGAGATTTGGAAAAGAATAAGGAAGTTAGCGCATGAAGAGTAGAGGACAACACATAGATAAAAGGGAGGGGAAAAAGAGAAAAGACAGGAAGAGGGGAGAGTTATCAGAAACGAGGAGAATGCACATAAGAAGAGGGAAGTGGTTAAAAGAGGGAATTAAGGAGGAAAAATGCAGAGTAGAGGGGAGGAGACTCACGCATAAGGGTGGAATGAGAGTTTGAAGGGAGAGATAGCATCAAGAATAGGAGAAGGAAACGTAGCATGAAGAAGGGGAAAATGCATCATTGAGGAGGCAAGAGGACTCACGTAGGAGGAAAGTTTGGGAGAGCAGAGGAAGTGTCTAAAACTAATAAAAGTGGCACACACAACAGTTAGAGGAGAGGAGAGGAGAGGAGAGAGTGTGGTTTGTTGTGGGAATAAAGGAGGAAGAAGGAGAAGAATGAAGATTTTAGAAGGAGACAATGCTCTTGGGATAGCGCAGGGAAGGAGAGACAACCAAAAAGGGAGGGATTCGATTACTTGAGGA
Source organism: Thuja plicata (assembly GCA_018584345.1). Taxonomy (NCBI): domain Eukaryota; kingdom Viridiplantae; phylum Streptophyta; class Pinopsida; order Cupressales; family Cupressaceae; genus Thuja; species Thuja plicata. The sequence continues at coordinate 1,507,066 of MU228442.1, forward strand.
GGTTACACACTGATCTTTGTGATCAATAGGACTTTGTAGACACACCAAAATAAAAACTAGGTTCTCTTTATTTTACTTCATGATTCTCAAGATTCTCTTTGAAATTTTATTTAATTAATTCAATAATGTGTACTGTTTGTTGCTAGTGACCAAATATATTCAAGCTACTGAAGGCTATATTCATTTCCAAAATATCTGAATTGTTTTATTCTGATTTGAAAGAGGAATTTGTTCAAAAACTCCTATATATATTGTATAGTCAGAAAATGGAAGCACTTCCATTGTGGACTGGTTTATCCTTTTGAGTAAGTGGTTTTGGGTCATATCAAGCACCTTGAATGGGTCTCTAACTTAGATCTAGCTTTCCCCCCTGTTCTACCCCATTTCCTACTTTTCTCTGGCCTATTTCTGGCATCCTAAACTACAAAACTGAGATTTTTGACCTCAGGGTCAAAATTGACCTTTCTGGGTCAAGGTCGACCTCAACCTTGACCTAGGTCAAGGTCGACCTCAACCTTGACCTAGTTCATAATCAACCTTGATTCTGACCCAGGGTCCAGATTTCAAGTTTTCAGAGTTTTCAGATGTTGGGCTTCAGAAAAGTTCATTTCCCGCTTCCAGGTCGGCTGTTTTGGGTTTCAAAATGATGAATTTTAAATTATATTTAATATAGGTCCTCTTCTAGGGATATAATTCTAATTGGAATTTAATTCTCCTATGTAGGCCTCTCTAGAAGATTGTGCCCTAGATTCATATATAAGGAGGCTTTCTCCTCTCATTTTCTCTAACATGCAAGAAGCAATTCTAACCATCTAAGACTTGAAAATGACAACTCTATGCATGATCTATTGAAGAAAGCATCTACTATCAAGCATTAAAGAATTAAAGCGCTCTCAAGAACTCAATTCATCAAGGAGATCCATTGGTAGCCATTGAAGGATTCAAGCTCTATGGAGCTTGAAGATTTCTCCATCCACATTCCTCTAAGCCTCTTCCTATTCCAAGATCCATTCAAGATTGGTGTTGAAGATCTTCAAGTAATTGATATGAGACATCCTACATCCAACATTCTACATTCTACATCCATTTGGTGCATACATACTTGTGGATCCACGGATTCCAATCCGCCATAAGAGTTTCTATACAAGCAGGGTGGATTTGTTCATTTACTTTGTTTTACTTATGCAATTTCAATTATATTAAGGTTAATTCCAAAACTAGGGTTTGACCAAGGAAAACCCCCTCCCCCCCCAAAAAAAAAACCATTTTTCTTGTAGGGATAGATTCGGAACAATGAATTGGAGTGCAGATCCGGATACCCTTTTCAGCGAACTATCGGGATCTAGAAACAAATTTTTTGTCAGAGATTTTGGGTTAGAGTCGACATTCTATTCTGGGTCAGAATAAAAAAATTTGGGTCAAAGGTGACATTCATTTCTATGTTAAAATCGACATTTTTCTCTGGGTCAGAATCACAAATTTTGGGTCAAAAGTGACATTCATTTTTAGGTCAAAATCAGAACTGAGCCAGATCGGAAAAAGATTTCTAGGTTTTCTTCATCTCTGTATTTCTATTCCAGATCCGGTTGCAGATTTTTCAGAAACTCAGTGTAGACACCCGAAAACAACATTCTTCATATTTGTAGCATTTTGAGGTTAGTACTTGCCTTCAATTCATTTCAATTAAAGTGTTTAATCTTCCTAAATCTATCACACACTCTCTTCTATAAAACAGAAGTTAGGGTTTCTCTTTATCCCTATCCTTAATAGGTTGATTCATTTATGCATTGATCATTTCTTTAGGGTCAATCAATTTGTATCTTCCCTTTATGAAATTTGGGATTAAGAGGACAATCTTACCTTCTTCATTATTTCTACAACACACGTAATATACATACCACAATCAAAGTTTTAGTATATTACATTTTGGTGAACCCGCTATAGACAACTCTTTCTTTTTTGGTGTTAGATTTACATTTTTATGTTAGATCTTGCATACATATTAGATTAGCTTTCTTTTATATTCTTGCGTTTACATTTCAAAAATTAAAAATCAAAATCTTGTGTTTCCTAAATTAGTTCATTTGCATTGCATTGGTGTATGAGCTTTACTACTTCTAGTCCTACTTATAGTATTCTGGTTAGAAGGAGCCATAGACTTATGGGTTCCTTTGATCACGAGTCTTCCTTTCCTTTCATTAGGATCCCGGATGACAATTTGACCACTCATGATTCCAATCCTTCTATGGAGCATAACTCTTCTCACTCATCTCATGATGAGGATGATGCTTTAATAGTTCCTCCTGAACAAGTCCAAAATTTCAACAGAACTTGATAAAATGGGAAATTGGCTTATTCAAGAAAACCATAATCAAGATTCCATCCAAGCTATAGAGGCTCTTAATAAAGTCCTTTGTGATAGTGATCAAGGTGTTAATCTCTTGTGTGGTATCACTCATTTTGTACATTTGAATGTTAAACCTTTAGCTCAAGAAGCTCAAGATCTAGGATTCACTCCTCTTGTCACTAGTGGGGAACCTTATTCCATTCCTTTACCTAGCATTCCTATTTACACTCCTCCTTTAATGACTACATCTCTTCCAATTTCATCTATTCCTGTGAGTGTTCCACTGGTGTCTCTACCTACCTCACAACCTTCTTACCATAGTGTTCCTTTTACATATTCCAATCCTCTTCCAACTATGGTTCCAAGTGTTCCACCGGTTGTGTCTTCCATTCCTGCCACTTCCTACACTTTTCCTAGTATTCCTAATGTTTCTATGCCACCTATTTCTTCTAATGATTCCACAATTATTAGTTTGGCTCAAATTGTGTCATATTTACAACAACAACGTGCATCCTTAACCAATCCAAGTTTAGAATTCCTACATGTGACATGGGTAGTCCTTTATCCTTAGACATTATTCATGCTACTGTCCCTCAGCAAGCCGATATGCCTCGTCTTAAGAATTACAATGGTAAGGGAGATCCTGTTACTCATGTTAAAACATTTCAAATCCTTTGTAGTGATTATGCTCATGACCATAGGATTTTAGCTAAGTTTTTTGCTAGAAATTTTCGTGATAAGGCTTTGCAATGGTATTATTCTTTACCTCATTATTCTATTGATTCTTTTCCTAAACTTGCTAATACCTTTATCCAGTAATTTCAAAATAACATTGGTCCGCAAGTTTCCTTAACTAATTTAATGCATTGTAAACAAAACACTAAGGAAAATTTGACTAATTTTATTGGTAAATTTAAGCATTTGTATACTTAGATTTCTTATCTTGTTCCTGATATTGATATTCAGTCTATGTTTATTTCAAATTTACAAAATGATATTAGAGATAAGATTTTGCTTACTAAATTTACATCTTTTCAACAACTTTGTGCAGCACTTCATCATTATCAATTACAAGTGAGTCAATTTGAGAGCACCACTCTAATGGATCCTATTCCATTCGATAAGAGTGATGTCACTCCTAATCCTAATAAGTTTCAGAAACCTAACAACTATGTCAAGATCAATAAACAGATGAATGCAGTTGTTGATCAAGTTGTTGTTGCATCCAACAATGTCACTTCTGCATCCACTACTTTCCGTATGAATCGTACGTTTACTCCTCTCTCTGAAACTTTACATTCTATTTTTAGTAGGTTGTTAAGTGCTAATATGATTACCTTGCCTCTTATTCGACCTCTCCTCCCTACTATGATGGCATTAAAATCCTTTGTTTCCAAAGCTTTTTGTCAATATCATTGACATAATGGCCATGATACTGAAAAATGTTATTCTCTAAAGCATAAGGTTCAAGACTTAATCAATTCTAATGCTTTATCTGTTGATAATTTTGATGGTAATGGGAATAAATCTGTCTCTCCTCCTAATCAAAACCTTCAAATTTATACAAATCCTTTACCAACACATGATACTAATACCATCGCTCAACCATCTTTTGTGGACATTGTTTATGATTCAAAGATGGATGATCTCAATCACATTGTTAATCATGTGGAGAGCGTTGTTTCATCTCAACCTACTATTCAAGATCCTTCGCCTCCACTTCAACTTCAAGTTCCACCTAAACCTCATAAACAAACTAAGGATAAACGACCTAGGGAACTCTCAATTACCTTTGATGATTATGAGACTATTAAAGCTCCTAATGGTCCCCTTTATATTTATACTAGGATTGCTAAGATACCTACGTGTGGTTGTCTTGTTGATCCCACATCTTTAATAAATGTCATTACTGAGGAAAACCTTTTTTATGAAAAACCTACAACATGATTCTTGTGATACATCTAATGCATGGATCCAAACTTGTAATGGTTTCCTCTATCCTTCACTTGGTTCTATTAAATTGCCTGTTGAACTTTGTGGTAAAGTCGTAGATACTACCTTCATTGTCGTTCCCACTTCTGATCAGTTTCAAGTCAAATTTGGTTTGTCTTGGTTAACGACCATGCATGTTTTTGCTTCTCCAATTCATAAGTGTATTAAGTTCATTCATAATAGAGAAGTGAAAATGATTAATCATAGTTTGTATCAACCTTCTAGGCCTAGAGATTGTGCTACTCTTGATTTCTTTTGGCCTTCATTACGTAATTCATGTCCTCCTCGCCCTGATAACCTTTTTTGTTCATATCAAGCCTATAAACATCACAATATTATCAAGTTAAGCATGCCTCAGATAGATCTTATCCGTGGTCTTTTTCCCACTCCTTCTATACCTCCATTATCCATTACTGCTATCTCTATTACTCAACCTCCCAGTGTCGCTTCTCAACCTACTCAGAGTCCTACCAATCCTCCTATAGAACCTGTGAAGGAACCAATTGTCATTCCTCCTAGTTTTCAACATGTGTCAAACAAAGTGAAACATAACAAATCTGCTAATGAACGTCGTAAGAAGTGTAGGGCTAACACTAGGGCCCGTGCCTCTATTCTTCAAAATTCTTTACCTTCTTTCGACCAACCTATGTCTGATGTGTTGGAGGAATTTAATGTTCATCATGATGTTAAGATGAAAGATTATGATGATTCTATTTGCATCTTAGATCCTATTTTAATTAATCTTGATGAGGAGGATACTCTTGATGATCCTATTGATCCTAGTGATGAATATGAGACCATTAATCTTGATACTGATTTACCTCATATGCTTTCAACTCAATTGATAATTACACCTAGTATCGAACATCTTGATTCTCAAGAGGATCCTTGTTTGGAACTAGCTATTATTCCTACTGTATTAGATATAGTCTCTCTTGCGAGTTGCCCACCTTCCCTAAATGATATGAACTGAGATAGGGAGAGTAGGTGGTGCGCTTGATTGGCTTGTCCTTCATGGTAGCCCTTTTTGTGTTTTCCTGTTGTATTGTGCTTCTCCTGTAATGTGTTTGCTAAATGTTTGTTAGATTCTTTTATATGGTCCTTGTTACTTTGTTGGTGTAAGGTGATAAAGGAATCAAGCATGTTGTACGATTATTTGTTGAGTTCTAGGGATATAGGTCTAATTGGAATTTAATTCTCCTATGTAGGCCTCTCTAGAAGATTGTGCCCTAGATTCATGTATAAGGAGGCTTTCTCCTCTCATTTTCTCTAAGACACAAGAAGCAATTATAACCATCTAAGACTTGAAAAAGACAACTCTATGCATGATCTATTGAAGCAAGCATCTAATATCAAGAATTTAAGCACTCTCAAGAACAAAATTCATCAAGGAGATCCATTGGTAGCCATTGAAGGATTCAAGCTCTATGGAGCCCTCTTGTTGAAGATTTCTCCATCCACATTCCTCCAAGCCTCTACTTATTCCAAGATCCATTCAAGATTATTGTTGAAGATCTACAAACAATTGATTTGAGACATCCTACATCCGACATTCTACATTCTACATCCATTTGGTGCATACATACTTGTGGATCCATGGATTTGAATCCACCACAAGAGTTTCTATACAAGCAAGGTGAATTTGTTCATTTACTTTGTTTTACTTATGCAATTTTAATTATATTTTAAGGTCAATTCCAAAATTGAGGTTTGACCAAGGCAAAACCCTCCCCCCAACAAACAAACCATTTTTCTTGTAGGGACAAGTTCAGAACATCGAATTGGAGTGCAGATTTGGATACCCTTTTCAGTGAACTATCAGGATCTGGAAATAGATATTCTGTCAGAGATTTTGGGTCAGAGTCGACATTATGTTTTGGGTCAAAATAAAAAATTTTGGGTCAAAGGTGACATTCATTTTTGGGTCAGAATCGACATTTTTCTCTGGGTGAGAATCAAAAATTTTGGGTCAAAGGTGACATTCATTTTTGGGTCAGAATCAAAAATTTTCTCTGGGTTTTCTTCGTCTCTGCGTTTCTGTTCCAGATCCGGTTGTAGATTTTTCAGAAACTCAGTGTAGACACCCGAAAACATCATTCTTTAGATCTGTAGCATTTTGAGGTTAGTACTTGTCTTCAATTCATTTCAATTAAAGTGTTTAATCTTCCTAAATCTATCACACGCTCTCTTCTATAAAATAGAAGTTAGGATTTCTCTTTATCCATATCCTTAATAGGTTGATTCATTTATGCATTGATCATTTCTTTAGGGTTAATCAATTTGGATCTTCCCTTTATGAAATTTAGGATTAAGAGGACAATCTTACCTTCTTCATTATTCCTACAACACACGTAATATACATACCACCTTCACATTTTTTATATCATATTTTCTGTGTGTGTGTGTGTGTGTGTGTGTGTGTGTGTGTGTTACAGTCATTTATGTACAACAACTGTGATGGTTGATTATCCCTGTCATGCACACATACTGTGAATCCTTTGGACTCTCAACTCTCAGTAGGGAAAAAAAACTTTGAAAACAAATTCAAACGAAAAAGAAGATATAAAAACATAGTTATCTTTAGAAAATAGTTAGAAATCAATATTTGGTCTTGCTACTAAAAACTTATCCATTTTCTCTTTTGATACATATTATTCTATTTGTGGAAAATTTCTGACATCATGTTAGTGCAATTTTCTTTTGCTGAAATAACTAAAACCTTTCTTGGAAAATAAATGGAAATATTATAAAAAGGGATCACTCGAGAAGCATAAAAGATATTATTTAGCACTTGCTTTTTCCATTCATACAAAAACCAGACTTACATAGTTTAAACAGAGAAAAAAATTTACAAATCAAAGTTGGAAATAGAATTGAAATGAGGAAAACTTATTTTCTTTATGTTGTATTTTTGCTTGTGGTGTTGTTTTTATGTTTTTATTGAAAATTGGAAATTGAAAAGGAAGGTGTAGGACGTGGAATCTCAGGAAATGGTAATTTTATCTTGCATTACCTACCAGTAGAAGTCTGGTCTTAAAAGTGCTTTGGCCAAAGCTTGGTAACACATGTTTTTCTTGATAGTGTATGGTTATGTTTCATCTTCCTAAATATGTGAATAGAATCTATTTAGAAACTTGTGAAAAGTAGTTAGACTCACAGACACACCAGATTCCTTTCAATCCATCAGTGCTGAGAGATAGACTTCTTGGGCAGGGTCGGTGCACTCTTCATTTCAAGATGAGCCTTGGGGAGCTAACCACTCCGTGGTTGGGTGGATTAAGCCCCTGAACCACACTCTCATCTCAAGATTTGCATTTGAACAGGAGTTTGATGGCTTAGGAGACCGGAGCATGCAGATGGACAGTTGTCCGATGGCATTCATGATATTGGTTTTATGGCCTGATGGTCTTGTACATGATGTATTTGTATTTATATTTTCTCTATGATGCAAGGTGCTTGACATAGATGGTCGACATCCTGATATATTGAACATTATAATTTTTTTTAATGCAATTATTGTAAATTGACAGTATGGTCGATTACACTTGGTTGTATTATCTTTATGTAATGTCAAAATCGATATATCTATGGAAAATGGAATTATGTGTTCATGATTACTTGATTTACTTGAACTTTATGGTCGATTACACTTGGTTGTATTATCTTTATGTAATGTCGAAATGGATATATATATATATATATATA
>MU228442.1:1527142-1554106 GCA_018584345.1 Thuja plicata
GAGAGAGAGAGAGAGAGAGAGAGAGAGAGAGAGAGAGAGAGAGAGAGAGAGAGAGAGAGAGAGAGTATTTTTATTTAACTGGGAAAAATGGTAGAAGCCATTAATAAAGTCTTTTATTTTATGAAATCTTGTACAATTTTATTTTTATTTAAAACAAGTTTATGTTTGATTTCACAACAACAAGCATATTTGATTTTATTCAATTGTAAAAAGCATATGTTATCTTTATCATATTCTATAACTTTTGGGGAGGGGTTCACCATGTTTAATTCCCATGGGGCTACATGCCCTCTCTTCCAACCACATTATTCTCATGGATGCCTAGGATAGGTAAAACATCATTTCTTATATTTTATTTTGCATATTATTATTATTTACTTGTACGACTGCATACCTTTCTTTGTAGCTTCCTAGTTGGCGTTAGAGATGGGTAGGATATCTTGGAAATAAGTCCAATAATAAAAATTCTCATTTATTACAATGAAACATTTGATTTAACCAATGAAAGAGTGAAACCTTGATTTTCTTTCTTTCTTTCTTTATTGTCTTTACAAGAATGAGTTTTTGCAATCTTTTGGTGAAAATACCTTTTTAAAGTAAAATACAAGTGCAACATAGGAAGGATGATGCTTTATAGAGATGTTTTTAGTTTGTGTATTGAGTGTGATTTCTATTAGACTTTCATGAAGGATTTGATTATCATGCTTGAATAGATTGGTGACACTAACCTTTCATGCATGCAAGGATCACATACAAGATGAGATAATTGCATCACTCTCCTTTGTTACCGAATGCCAAAATAGTGAGGCACTTTTCTTTGAATTTTTTATATCTGTGCCCAAGCTATAATGTTTACTTAATTGTGAAAATATTCACCAATAACTTAACTTATGTTATATTACTTTTATTCTCAACTTCAATATCCTTTTATGTACTATTTCTTTGGGATGTTTTTTTTTATCCATTTTATGTTATTGTCCTATCATGACACAAACATAGTAAATTATGTAGAGAGTTTTTGTACACAAGATGATCCATCTCATTTTACTAAACATATCACACTCAATTTTACACTTCATTCTTACCAACAAGTGATAATTAGCAAAGTTCATTTCTTTCCTAACTATTGAATGAACTCGTGTTCACTAAAGTTGCTCAAATTTCTAAACAATATAAAGGCGTAGATTAATTCCCAAGAGTTTGGAGTGTATGCATACTTTTATGTAGAAGAATTATTCGAGCCCTTCTAGATATTTATACATAATTTTTTTGTAACTTTGTGATAAGGATAATATTTGTATCTAGAAGGAATTATAGATATACTAATGGACATATTGAATATGTTGACATACAAACTAGAATCTACTTGTAATTAGTGAGTTCTTTCACTATTGAAACACTTGCACTTTCATAATGAAAACTTGCAAATTGTACCAAAAAGTCTATTTTAATTCAAATGTACCCTCCAAAATATATCATTTTGAGGTCAACAATAATATCAAATTTATATGAAATAATCTAAAAAAATATACAATCAAATTTAAATGCAAATCTCAAAATATTGAAAATTTTGTGATATCATGATTGAGTCTCATACATCAAAAGCTACAATAGTTTTTCTACATTTATCGCTCAAAAATTTAAAATTTGTATTTAATGCATTTATTTACCCTTATATAAATTATGTAAAACAATATAATTTTACTCAAAAGATTTTTATTTTTATTTGTAATTATTATTATTATTATTATTTTTAAAATTATGTTTATTATTTATTTATTAGATATTTAAGTAAATTTATTAAAGAATAAACAACTTGTAGTGGTTAGGTTTACATGATGGGTAGTATCATGGTTAGAGTTAGGGTTTTGATTAGGATTATGTTTTAGGGATGAGGATTAGGATTATAGTTAGATATTTGTTAGGGTTAAGGTTTACATCATCGTTAGTGTTATCATTGGGGTTATGATCAAGGTTGAGGATTACAATTATGGTTAGGTTTAAGGTTTATATCATGGTTCTAATAATTGTTAGGGTTAGAGCTAGGATAACAGTTTAGGTTTATGTCATGCTTAGGATTACGATTGGGTTTAGAGTTTGGTTATGATCTTGTTTATGAATAGGGTTTAACTTTTAGGCTACAGTTAGGGTTAGAGCTAAGGTTGGGTTTAGAGTTGTGAGTAGGGTTTAGGGTTGCAATTACTATTAGGGTAAGGGGTTGTCTCATGCTTAGTACTATGGTAAGGGTTAAGATTTTGATTAGGGTCGTAGTTAAGGTTAGGGTTGAGGTTGGATTTAGGAATATGGTTAGTTTTATGGTTAAAGTTAGGGTTTAATTACAATCATGGTTTGGATGTTGTTTGGGTTTATGTCATGATTACAGTCAAGGTTGTGTTTGTAGGTTGGGTTATGATCTTGTTTACAATTACGATTATGATTAGAATTATGGTTTAATGTTTTTGATAAGGTTCATGGTTAATGTTTAGGTAATGGAGCACGATTATCTTCCTAATTGAGAGGTTTTCTAATTTATTTGTCTACCTATCATCTCTCTATTTAGACCTATCTTGCATAAACATAATTCACTAAATAGTATGTCAATTGACCTTATTAGTTGCACTAATATATGCAAAAGAAAATATAAACACATCCCTTAATTGACCTTCAATATCTCTCCGACGTACACATTGCACATTGAAAATGAGGCAGCCCTTGCAGCTTAAATAATATTTATTAGAAACCCTAAACCCTTAGGTGTTTGCTATTCGACGGCGAAGGAAAGGAGAGAACAGCTGCGAGGAGTGTTAGCGGGGGGTAGAGAGGCAATCATGGTACGTTTGCGTTTCATTTGCTGTTATCTGTTAAAAGATGGATACTTTGCTGTTTCCGCTCCGCTCTTTTCATGCTTTGAATGTCATCAAATGATGATTTTTTGTTCTTTGTATTTTCCTTCAAGCGTTACTTGTGCGTATATCTTCTGCACATATACCTAGTAAACTGCCCGTCCTCATAAAACCTTCGAAAGCATGGTGTTATGGTGTATTGTATCAGTATTGCACTGCAATGATTTTTTGCCTACTTTAATTAGGAATATAGTTGTAGCTTCATTTAGATCCAGCTTGTAATTATATGCTGCGTATTTTGTCCAAGCTCTATTCAATCTCTCCATTATTGCATTCCATTTTTTAACCGTTGTTTTATAAAGTAATGGTAAAAAAATATCGTGTAATCAAGAAAAAAATGTAAGTTAGAATGATATTAAAGAAGACACCGCAGCAAACTTCCAATGACAGTTCATAGAGATTTTTATAATCTTGTACTTTTATCTTCAGATTATTTTTCTTTTTCCATTATACATAAAACTTCTAGCTTAGCGGAAACTTAAGTGGCCATTCCAGGCCAAAGGAAAAATACGAAACAAATTTAGATTAATCTAAACGCTGTTATCTTAACACAGCCAAAAGCACACAGAAGACAGTAAATATAGCAGGCAAATCTCAAGTTTTCCATTTTCACCCATCCTGCCTGTCAAACCTGACAAAACTGCCTCACAGAAAAACTCGTCCATCATGCACCATTAGCCTCTAGAAGACAGAAAATTTAGCAGAAAAATCTCAAGTTTTTCAGTTTCAGTCATCCTGCATGTCAGTTGAAGATCACATAAATCTCAATGAAAGAAATACATCAAAGGAACAAGCAGACAACAAGGCACAATTTTCAGCAAGGAGAAAACAACAACCCCAAGAGCAATCCCTCCATCCAGAGAGGTAGAAGTCTCCAAAACTGCTGCCATCAAAGCAAGTAAAAAGTAGACTTGAGCATACAGATACCAACCTCGGGATCTGATGAGAAAGGATGTGCTCTATTGTCAATTGAGTGTCCTCCCCAATTGCTTCCTGAGCCTCCAATTTAGCTTCTCTATGTATAATTTCTTCTCCCTGCACTTTTTGGGCTTGCTTAATACCTTAAACAAACTATACCATGCCTAAGCCACTCACATTGACCAAAACCTCTTGAGCCAACTGAAGATCCCAAAGAAAGTTGCTCTCATTTCCTTCTCAGCAGGGACAAGAGGATGTTCAGTTTCTTTGAAATTTATTTTCCAGCCTTTGGGACATCTTTTAGGAAGGTAGTCAAAGAAATGCTAGAGAAAGGCGGAAAAACATCCACGCTTTCTTCAAATAAAGTCTCCTTTTGACTTGTCTTTATTCAACATTCAACTTTGATGCTCTTAATGGTTGTGGTTGACACCTGCAAAGAGCAGACCTTCAAAATCAACAAAGTGCTACACAAAAGCTTGAGAATATTGGATCAAAATGGATAAGGTGATCAAACAAGAAAGGTCAAGGCACACACCCTGACATAGATGCTAGAAGAGCATTCCTGATCTGGATCCATTCTCACAAAGGAAACAACCTTTTCTACTGGCATCTTAATAACTTTTGGCAATCTGCAAAGTAGAGGGAGATGATAACACTTGATCTGAAAAGGAACATTTGTAAAGTTCACCTTTGTTGGATCAAAATAAGGAGATCTACATCACAAGAACAATCTAGATCTTGCATAGAACCGTGATCCGTGATTCTATACAAATTTCTCATCTTCCATTGAGTTGGATTGAATGAGGAAGAAGCCTCTTAGGAGGGCCAAGAAGGAGGGAAGTTCAATCTCAGGCCAAGAAGCGAGCATCCATCTGGAGAAATCAGCCTCATGGTTGAAGCTCTCCACAAACTTACCTCTTGGAGAAATGGTTGCTTGTTTTGAGGAAAAATCAGAAACACATTCCTTGGGGATAGGTAGGAGTGTAAGATCATCCATTAAGGGAAAAGAGATGTCCCTAAGCAAAAGTGTGGGAGAATTTGACACTCACCATAAAGAGCATCAAACACCAATCTATGAACACATGTTGAGGATAAGCTAGCTTTGAAGCTTTCAGTAGAACCAAGGGAGGATCACTTGGAAATTTTGGTAGTAGTGATAGGAAAAGGGAGCTATAACCGTGGAACAGATTGCTCACATTCTTGCAAGCCCTGAAAACTATTCTTTATTCCTTTGAGTTACCATGCCAAGCTCAACTGCTTACAAACACATTCTCCAATGGCCAATAGGGTTTAATTTGTTGATCCTCTAGAACCTCATCCACAACATCGTCAATGTCTTCAATATCTTTGTTAGAGATGTTGCGCGGATTACTCCTATTTGGAGTGTCCTCCAAACAAAAACATCAAACCTTTGTTACTTGGTTGTTTTGGTTCAACATCTTAACTTTTTTTTGAGTAATTGAATTGGACTAATTCTCATTCAACTTTTATTGTTGTAGTTATTTTATATTCTAGACCATACAATTGTGTGTTATTAACAATTAATAATTACAATTTTTTTAAGGGTAAATGCTTTTGACCTAAAGCTATGAACTAGTGAGGTCACAATTGGGGGACCTCATCCCCAACACAAACATTCAACAATAACACCCTAGTGGGGTTGAACCTTGATGGCAAGAGCAACAACAACACAACTTAACCATCACATCATACCAATACTGGCAATTACAATTAGTTCAAAATTAACATTTAATATGTTATGTCCTGGAAATATAAAATAATTGTACGTAAAGTCGTAAACTAGATACATATATAATCTAAGTTACCGATCTTGGTTCTCATATTGGTTCATGTACATGGGTGCTCAATAATTTTCTTTTTCATGCATCATACAACCCGTTCATGAGAGAGTGTTGCGAGGATGAACAAGTTAGAGATGCTCAAGTTGGCATTATGTAAAATTGCCTAAATAGAGGCTCAATTCATTACTTTTTTTTTTAAAATTGTCAATGCGAGAAGGTGATTGGAAAAGATTTCTAGCAGATGAGGCTTTGTTGTGACTTAGCCCACTACACAGGGCAGTGATCCATCCATCGAGCTCTATGCAACATCACAAGTCTTAAATTGTGGAGAAAGCATATGCAAAATTCATTTTCTCACCATACATCATAGATTGCAGATCTAGATTTGAAACAATTTTCTTTCGTAGGCTGGAGCTGAGAATTTCTTGCAAATTAATCTCCTTCGCAAACTTTTAGGAATGATATTATAACTTTTCCAACAATATGTTTAGTAAATGCTTAGACACGATCATATTGGAAATATTCACTAACCTAAAACCACAACTTTTGAAATGATTTTTTTTGATTGATCATAACGTAGCTAAGGGGCTGCTCTCGTTTATATTAATATAATAACAAAAATTATATATATGAGTAGTCATATTGTCTGGTCTATCCAGGATTTCCCAATCCACAGCTCCCTAGGCATCAAAGAAACCCTTCTCCTATATATCTATATCTGCCCCCAATTACATAATATAGAGTTAGACATTATGTTCTCCTATATAGCAACACACTTTTAATGAAGTTATATTACTACCCGCTCCTATTTGTATTCTACTAGCATAACAAGCATAGTTACCAAGCATTTTAGTCAAAAAATTTTGGGCATACCTTCCACCCTTAACTTGTTTTGTCTAGCCTCCCAACAACCCTCCTTGCCTTCATTGGACATTTTGATCTGTTAATGTTTATGGTAGTTGCGAGAGAGCTCCTTCATATCTGTAACGGTCAACATCAATTTTCTCTGAGTTTATCGGCTGTGCTGGACTCTCATATGCCTCCGGGTTTCCTTCTTGTATTTGTTGGATTGGCTTTATGGCATCGTGAGTATGAAGTCGGGCATCATATGATGACTTGGCAACATGGTCATGTTGTCGACTTTTGTTATCTCTCGTTGGTTCATACTTGGATACACATTATTGGAAAGTATTTGGAGAGTCTTCTTTCTCTTTGTAATTGTCGTCTTTTGGCATCGTGCAGGAGCCTCTTCAGTTTTGGCTACGTGTCTATAGATCACGGGATGGAATATCAAAAGTGTCACTTGGCTCATTCATTTTCTTGAGGAACGTAAGGAACAAAAGTGTAGATGAGCATGTGGATGTTAGGAGTGTTGGTTCATGCTGAGTATTTTTTAATCTCTGAGTGTGAGCAGTTTGGGTTGCTTCTGTTTTTGTGAAGAATTCATATATCTCTAGTAATGAGTTTATATATTTAGGATCACGTGTATCAAATATTTTGATTGTGTATGATCTATATATATTTGTAAGTCATTTTTAGTAGTATCAATAAGATACTCTTGACTTTTGTTATGTATAGCCAAACTGAACAATCTGTGAATAAGGTGGATTAGGCTTATTGATTGGATATTAATGTTTGCAATCATAAGCAAGAAATTCTTGTATCAGTTTTGATATCACAAAAGGATCATCATTTTGTGGGTTGGGTTTTTCACCCTCAAGTGGAGGGTTTACCTAGGATAAGTTTTAGTGTTCTTTGTTCTCTTGTGTTGTGAGTTTTAGTGTTTTGCATTCATGTATTCTGGTTCAAAACATTAACATGGTATCAAAGCGGGTCTAAGATAACGATCTGAACTAGAATAGATCAATTGGATTCTAGAAGAATCGTGATGTCTATGGGTGTCGAATATGCGGTTCTAAATGAGGGTTTCATATGAGAACGTGTAGCTGAAGATCCTTGGAGGATAGAATCTCTGATGAAGCTTCTGACCTGAACGGGGAAGATGTTGTCATGCTCATCTTTGCTTACATGTTTGGCATTCATGTCTACGAGGATAGAAGATGTGCTGGTGTTTGAATTTTTCTTTCTCTGCCTTCACTACAAGTGTGTGATGGTGAAAGATCTATTGGTGGATTGTGAGGAAATCCAGGCAATAAAGAGATAAGTATTTTTATGATTATACCTTTGAATATTGATCATGATTTTTTATGTAGTCAATATTAATTCATGTTATAACATTGGGAATAGTGTATTCTTCTAGCATTGATTTGTATATTTCTCTTCATGAATAATTTGATTCTATGAACTATTGCTAATCTCTCTAAAAAATGTTTTTAGGATAGATCGAGAAGCATCGGGATGATGAGAGATTACATGCAAAGTCATGCAAGCTATAAAAATGAACATGGGAACGCTGCTTGCAGCCATGGGACTATAAGGGAAGTAATTGGTGAAATACTGGATGTTATTAACAGAGATCGAAAGATCTATACATACAAAAGAATGCATGACGTTTCCTTAGGAAACATTCGTAAAGAATAGAAACATTCTATTCTAACTAACTGAAAACTAAATATTAGAAAGATTCTAATATTTACAATAGATTTACTACAGTTAAATAGATAACCATTAATAGAAACTAACTATTATTGTAATACCCTCCCTTAATGGTTAATTGATCCACTACACCAAGCTGTCCTCTGAATTTGGCAAACTTGTCTGGACCAAGAGGCTTGGTGAGAATGTCTGCAGTCTGATCCGTTGTAGGAACATTCTGCAAATGTATTGTCTCGTCTTCAACCAATTTCCAAATGTAGTGATAGTGAACATCTACATGCTTGGTTCTTTCATGGAAGACTGGATTCCGTGCTAACTTGATAACGCCTTTGTTATCAAGAAAGTGGTCGGGCCTACTAGTGACATGTGCATATCCCCAAGTATTCGACGAAGCCAAACAACTTTGCAACCTGCCTTAACTGTCCTTCTGTATTTGGCCTCTGTAGAGGAGAGGGAAACAACCCGCTGCTTCTTATTGGTCCATGTGACGACACTAGATCCCAAACTAAACACATATCTAGAGGTTGACTTTTTATCGTCAACAGAGCCTGCCCAATCTGAATCTGTGAATCCACTGAGTCTAGGATTAGGACTCCGAGAGTAGAGAATTCCATAATCAGTAGTGCCCTTCACATAACGAAGCACACGCTTAGCAGCCATCCAATGATCAGCCTTAGGAGCTGTCATAAATCGTGAAATCTAGCTGACGGCGAAGCTGATATCAGGTCTAGTAGCAAAGAGAGATGAGACTGCCTACTAGTTACTTGTATGTAGTATCATCAACTGGAGGAGAATCAGACTTGGCTGATAACTTCAGACCTTTCTCCATAGGTGTAGATGTAGGCTTGCAATCCTGCATACGAAACTGTCTTACAAAGCCTTGACATATTTGGATTGAGAAATGAATATACCAGAAGACTGCTGCCAAACCTCAACACCAAGGCAATAATGCATGAGGGCAAGGTCAATCATATCAAAAGACTGGCATAAACTTTGTTTGATTCCCTGAATCAAAAATGCCGAACTGCCAATGATGATCAGGTCATCCACATAAATGACCAGAAGGATGATGTCATTGTTAGTAGTCTTGATGTACAAATTTGAGTTTGAAGAACTCCTCTGGAAGCCTTGATCACTGAGGTACTTATCGATTTTCATGTACCATGCCCTGTGGGCCTGCTTCAAGCCATAGAGAGCTTTCACCAGTCTGAGTACCTGGTGTTCTTTACTAGCAACCTTGAAATCAAGAGGTTGCGTCATGTAGACCTCTTCCTGTAGGTCACCATTTAGGAAAGCACTCTTGACGTCCATCTGATGGATCTGCCAGCCAAACTGAGCTACCATGGCTAGGACTAATCTGATAGTGCTCATCTTTGTTGTAGGAGCAAAAGTCTCCTCATAATCAATGCCTTGACGCTGAGAGAAGCCCTTTGCAACTAAACGAGCTTTGTACTTATCCAAAGTACCATCAGACTTAGACTTTATTTTGTAGACCCATTTGCAGCCAATGGGTTTCTTCTGTGGTGGAAGATCAGAAAGGACCCAGGTGTGATTCTTCAGTAGGCTTTGGTGTTCAAAATTCATGGCCTGTTCCCACTCTAGAATTCCTTTAGCCTTTGAGTATGTTTGAGGTTCAAACACACTGTGAATGTTGGCCATGAGAGCAATATTGACAGTCGCTGTAGATTTGCTCTTTTTCCTAGCAGTTCTCCCCTCGATGAGCTCATCATCCCAAAGATCAACAAAATTGTCTTAGCCCACCATTTAGGCCAGAGAGGAGGAGGACCAACATTAGCATCAGGAGATGCTCTATGATCAAGTTCCTCATCAGAAGAATCTGGATCAAAATCAGGTGAAGTATTTGCATATTTAGGTGATCCTGGAGGAGAGTCCGGAGGTGTCTGTACATGAATCACTAGTACGACTGGAGCTACTTGAGTTGCGAGAGCCCTCCCATGAGATGGACCTAAGGGAAGCTGAACTCCCAAATCATGAGCCTTCAAAGGCTGGTCTGCTGAATTAGGAACATGAGAGACAGGCATTGACGGTCTTCGCTGCTCATCAAAGACCACATCACGATTGTACAGGAGACGAGATGTCTCAATGTCGATCAAGTGGTAGGCTTTGTGAAGACTACTGTATCCATCAAACATGAGTTTCTGGCTCTTGGCATCCAACTTGGTGTGTGACGCATCAGGGATCCAAACATAGGCAAGAGAGCCAAAAACCTTTAGGAGACTGATTCTAGGCTTGCGACCTGACTAGGCCTCTTCTGGAGTCTTGCCTTCGACCGCCACAGTGGGCGACTGGTTCAAAAGGTAGACTATAGTGTTAACTGCTTCCGCCCAAAATTTCTTCGGATTATGTCTGTGCTCAAGCATAGACCTAGCCATCTCGGTGATTGTTCTGTTTCAACATTCAAGTACACTGTTCTGTTGTGGTGTGTGGGGTGTGGTTAACTGGCGCTTGATGCCATGAAGATCAATAAAAGATTTCCCAGACTCTTTTTCAACTAGAGGTTAAAACTTCTGAAATACAATAAATGCTTCTAATTTCTTTTTTAAGAAAACAAACCCACATTTTTCTATTGAAATCATCAACAAATAACAAAAAATACCTGGAACCAAGAATAGGAGTGGCCATAGGGCCGCAGATATTGGCATGAACAAGCTGAAGTACCTGAGAAGCCCGCCATGAGTCGCCAACAGGAAAAGGTGTGCGATGTTGCTTCCCAGCCTGGCTTGCATCACAAATTCCAAGCTGCCGAGTCTGAATCTTTGGTAATCTAAGTACAAGCTCGTCACGAGCAAGTTGAGGGAGATAGCGCACATTTAAGTGCCCATAACGCTGATGCCAAAGGGAACTGACAGAAGACTTTCGAGCAGCCATAGCAAGGTCTTGAGAAGTACCAGAATTTGCAAGCCTGAAAAGACCATGATCCTCAAGACCAACTGCAACAACAGACTAAGTCTCCCTATCAGTGATGGTGCACTGATGTGAACTGAAGGTGATATCTAGCCGTGGAGAGTGTCACAGTATCTGACTGACTGGGAGTAGATTTAGTTCCATCCCTGGAACATGGTACACATCGAGGAAAATGGGATTCCTCCTAGCAGACTGAATCTGAATGTTGCCTTTGCCGACAATAGTGTACTCTTACCCTCCACCAAAAATAACTGAATCTGAATAAGGCTGGTAGTCAGTGAACTAGTCTTTACGGTGGGTGAAATGACGAGAGGCACTTGAATCAATGTACTAGGCAGACGACTAGACACGATCTGCTAGTCTTTTAGCCATGAAGGCGTAAAAGGCAGATTCTGTCTGCTCAGTGTGCTCTGCTCTGTTCGCTTTGGGCTGCGAACCAAATTGCTTAGTGTGGGCAGCTAAGTGCTTCCAACATTCAACCTTCATGTGACAATACTTGTGGCAATAGTGGCATTGAATGTTCTTTTTCTTGGAGCCTTTTGATGCTAGAGCAGAGGGCGTCTGTTGAGAATACTGCTGAAAATGAGACTTGCCCTTATCCTTCTGAAAGGATTTAGCAGCAAAGGCTTGCTTGGTGGAGGTGGAGCTGCTGCTGAATTGTTGTTTCCACCGATCTTGCTGAAGTAGAAGTGTGCAGAGATTAGTGAAATTCAAATCAACACCAGTAGAAGTGATGTTGAGAGTCTCGATAAAATGCTCGTAGGACTTGGGTAAACTTTTGAGGGTTATTAGCACAATGTCCTCTTCCTCCATCTTGCGTCCAATGGCAAGCAACTGATCACAGATGTCTTGAATCTGAATCAGGTGACCTTGGAGCGATTTTCGCTCATCCATGATAATAGAAAACAAAGTGTTCTTGAGAAAGAAGGCCCTGCTTTTATATGAAGTCTCATGTAGGGTTTTGAGATGCTCTCATATCTCGACAACTGTTTTGCTGGATGGAATCTAAGGGAGCTGATCATCAGCCACTGATAATTTGAGAAACATTATTGCCTATGGATTTTGCTGGTCATAAGCAACCTGATCAGGACCAACTGTAGTCGGACGCTTTGTAGTACCTAGAACCACCTGATCGCTACCGCGATATTTGAAGATGGTTAGCATCTGCTGCTTCCATGTGCTATAATTCTGACCATTAAACTTCTGATTTCCCTTGGACAGTAAATTTATAAGTGATGCCATGACACGAATTCCAGTGAAAATGTGTAGAATTGAGAAGGCACGTACTTCGAGGCGAAATGTCGGACGACCCCAAAAAATGAAGTGAAACCAAGAAGAGAGCTCAAAAAACCCAAAAGAAATATGTTGTCAGATTCTGGATCCGCTGGCTTGAAAATCGAGGCATGACAAGTCGAGGCACCTAAAAAAACAAACGACAACCCAGTTGAGCTCTCGAAAAACCCAAGAATCTGTAATCAAAAAAACTTTCCGAGCCAAAAAATTAGGGTTTTTGAAGGAAACCCTAGCCGTTGGAAAAACCTTCAAAAGATTGTAGAAAAATGTCAAAAAATGGCGGATTGTTTTAGAAATCGACCATAAATTGGGTCGTTTTTGTGCAAAAGCGACCACAAATGCTTCAAAGATTGTTGGATCTTGTCCACAAAGGAGAAAAAAGTAGAGGCCTCGCGGGTGTGAACAGAGACGACACGCCAATAATGGCGTTGCGTAGTATTGAAGAGACGATCATAAGCGTTGTGTAGGTAGTAAACGACACTCCAAGGAGGCAAAGAACGAGCCGTGAGCTGAAGGCAAAAACGCTTCGTTTTCCTGCAACAATGGCTGTCGTTTTTGCAAGAGAAATCTCTAAAAAAAAATGAAAATGCGAATGTTTAAGTTTGCGATTTTCTGAGAATGAAAACTCCACAAAAACCCTAGACGGGTTTAAGACAACTGATTTGACGGTTTTCTCAAAGAGAAATTTGAAGATCCCACAGGAAAATAATTTTGAAAAATTTGTAGTTCACATAATTTCGAAATGAAATTATAAATTTTTTTGAAAAAATTAAAGTTTAGCTTTGATAACATATTACAGGAAGTAATTGGTAAAATACTGGATGTTACTAACAGAGATAAAAAGATCTATATGTACAAAAGAATGAACGATGTTTCCTTAGGAAACACTCGTAAAGAATAGAAACATTATATTCTAACTAACTAAAAACTAAATATTAGAAAGATTCTAATATTTACAATAGATTTACAACAGTTAAATAGATAACCATTAATCGAAACTCACAATTATTGTAACAGAGACTGAATTGGTGGCACATAACTTTGTTAAAGAGGAAAAACCTATATAGATTGTCATTGCAATTAGTTTAATCGAAGAGGAAGAAATGACATTTATAGGTAGACTATTCAGTTGTAGAAATCAGATTCAGATGGAGCTTGAGTGGCAGATGGAGAGTGCCAAGTCCCTTGCAGAGTATTTGCAAGCTTGTGTAGTAGTATGACTGCAAAAGATCCTTGACTGGTCAAACATTGGAATCAACTCTTTTATTGTGATAATCAAAGCAATGAGATGCTGCACCTGCTGAGAGGGAGTCTCTGTTAAGAGAGAGTCTCAGCTTCAATGGTTCTTATACATGTTGTTAATGAGTTCTCTATGAGGGAGAAGTTCGAGGTGTAATCCCTTGTTAATGAGTTCTTCTCCATGTGGGAGAAGTTCAAGGTGCAATCCCTTGTTAATGCATTCTTCTCTGCAAGAGAAGTTTGAGGTGAAAGCCCTTGTTCCACCCTTTGGGAGTAGCCACGGTGGAAGTCATGTGTGAGACTCCATGACTTAGGTTCTTTGTTCTCTCACCCTCTGGGAGTAGCCACGGTGAATGTCATGTTGAGATGACAATATTATGTTGAGAAAATCTGTAATGAGATTTTGTTATTGACACTTTTTGGTTGCAACCCTATTGTGCTTGTCAGGTTGAGACATACTATAGCATATGAATGATCTCTCTCTTGCTAAGAGGGAGTGTTAATGTTTATGGTAGCTGCGAGAGAGCTCCTTCATATATGTAACGGTCAACATCAATTTTCTCTGAGTTTATCTGCTATGTTGGACTCTCATATGCCTTCGGGTTTCCTTCTTGTATTTGATGGATTGGCTTTATGGCATCGTGCGTATGAAGTCGAGCATCATATGATGACTTGGCAGTATGGTCATGCTGTCGACTTTCGTTATCTCTCGTTGGTTCATACTTGGATACACATTATTGGAAAGTAATTGAAGAATCTTCTTTCTCTTTGTAACTGTCGTCTTTTGGCATCCTGCAGGAGCCTCTTCAGTTTTGGCTACGTGTCTATAGATCCCGGGATGGAATAACAAAAGTGTCGCTTGGCTCATTCATTTTCTTGAGGAACGTAAGAAGGAATAGAAGTGTAGACGAGCATGTGGATGTTAGGAGTGTTGGTTCATGTTGAGTATTTTTTAATCTCCAAGTGTGAGCAGTTTGGGCTGCTTCTGTTTATGTGAAGAATTCATATATCTTTGGTAATGAGTTTATAAATTTGGGATCTTGTGTATCAGAGATTTTGATTGTGTATGATCTATATATATTTGTAAGTCATTTTTGGTAGTATCAGTAAGATACTCTCGACTTTTGTTATGTATGGCCAAACTGAACAATCTTTGAATAAGGTGGATTAGGTTGATTGATTGGATATTAATTTCTGCAATCATAAGCAAGAAATTCTTGTATCAGTTATTGATATCACAATAAAGGATCATCATTTTGTGAGCTGGGTTTTTCACCCTCAAGTGGAGGGTTTTCCTAGGATAAGCTTTAGTGTTCTTTGTTCTCTTGTGTTGTGAGTTTCAGTGTTTTGCATTCTTGTATTCTTGTTCAAAACATTAACATGGTCCACGCTCTGCATGATTTTCCACTCAACTCCGAAGCACCTTCGTTGTTACTGTCTAGCTTCTCTTTAATCTCAACACCAAAGGCCTCCTCTTCGTCATCGTTAGAGGCTAGCCCCTCCTTAACCAGGTACCTTTGTAGCCAACCCGCATCATCATCCGACACCAAGTCCAACGTTTTCTTCAGAAACATTATACTCCTTTCGACAACCAACCTACGATGTGGAATAGAGTTGTGCGCTGCAGAGGTGATAAGGGGGAGCCTTTCAATTACTCTTCCATCCAGAGATAGTAGTCCCTTGGTTACAAAATTGTCTTACATTCAACTTGTCTAATCTTCCCTAATTTTAAACAATTTTTGCACCAGACCTTGGCAAAGTGCATTTGCCATTTCTTTGGATTCCCCTGCATTTAGCAGAGTAGCCAGAAACATGGCTGATATGTCCGAGTTTACCTGGTATCAATGTTCAGTCCTCAAAAACTTTTCTCCCAATACCATTTGAATTGCATGGATCACCAGGTCATGAGTGGACTGAAAGACAAATTTCAGTCTCTTCTCTTAGACCTTCCCAAGAATGCCATAAGTCTCTTCTTGATAACTTGTCAGATTGGTGTGTCCATTTCTTCCACTTCTATCTCACCTTGGAACTCACGGAGAGCATAACTTTATCAATGCCTTTTAGTAATGCTGCATTCTCTATTTAAAGAGCGTTATGAGCTTTGTCTTGCAACACCATCATTTCATATTACATACTCTCGTGGCTCTTATCATTATTGTGCGTACCATATACCTTATCCCGTTATTAATTACCGCTGTCCTTCAGTCCTTTGCCATCTCATATCCCAATCGACCACGTCCATCAATCTTGCGCACATTTAATTCCGCTCCTTGCAAGCTTTTGAGGTGTCACCTGTCCTTTTCACGTTTGCCAGATCTTTTGAGGCTCATTCAGATATTGGGAAGTACCATTCTCCCATATTTGAGACTTCAAGACAATGAGTACCTGCTTTCCAGGCCCACTTACCAAGCATACTTTTTATTGCTATCGCCATTCTCTCCCTATTTCCACCTCAACTCTTACCTCAATATGCCAATAGTTTTCTCACTGTTCCGTGGCCAATTTCGCTAGTTCATCCAGCCTTTGAATTGCCTTCTCCATATATGTGCGAAATTATTAAACTCTCGAATTGCTCCAGCAGATCCCATATCGGTTTTATCCACTTCTGTAAGGGTCGATCTCTGTCTATGGTGTTTATTGTTATTAACTAGTCCCCTTCCAAGTGCGCTCGAGGACACCAGAGCTCTCTTCATCATTTCAATCCAATCAGAGCTGCCCTAAATTTGACCTCATTGTTCGTCATAACACCTAATTTTACAGTTTTTTGCTTCAGGATTGTTCCATTGTAATCTCTGACCATACAACCCACATCAAAATTGATCTTAATCCATCCTGGATGAGGGGCAGTCCACGCTACTCCAGCCCAAGATTATTAGGAAGGTCAATCTTCCTTACCCCATTAATAGGCAAACTTTTGAAATGGATTTTAAATTGTTATGAAATCTAATCTAATCTATCCGACAAACTATTTTTTCAACACCTTCAACAAACACAACAAATAAAACAAGTTCAAAACCTAAAGTCTAAAACTAGTAAAAATAAATTTCGTTAAAATTCTGTAAGGAGAATCAGAGATATGTAAAACTTAGGAAATTTGATGTCTAATTGTGTCCACAAGGATCCAGCTTCTGGTATCGTTCTCCTTCAACTTTGGAACCTCTTCAAACAGTGAAAAGGGTAACTACTGCTGTCTAGAATCAGAGCTATAAATTGTTTGCAATGGTTGTATAAAGGATTGGCAATGCGCTCGTATGTATTTTGGTTTGGGGCAAAACTTTGGTCGGATGCTAGAATTGGTCTTTAATAATAATTCAAAATCAAGCTGCTATAGTAAAGCAAGATTAGGTTTAGGTTTTAAAATAGAAACAAAGCAGTTTCTAAACATAATTGACTTAAGAAGAGCACCAACTTTGAGTTAAATAGCAACAAAAGTATCATTTGCCCCTTTTGGAGGCAAACTCTAGGTTACTAGGGTAGACATGACGTTTGCAAGGGCAAGACCAACAATGAAGGGGTTGAATTGATGGTTTTTGGCTGAAAAACAAGGTTTTTTGCTCAGAAAGATGTTGTAAGTGCTTTGTGGTTGACTTTGGCTGACATTTAGGCACACATGGGAGATTCTATGCCTTTAACAAGGCATGTTCTTCATGGAAGAAACAGTCAAAGTTTGAGTAATATTAATATCATGGCACATAGGGTCATGGGCTAAATTATGGGATCATCTTTTGACTGCCATGTCTGTTTTTTCATTTTTAGCCATTTGCAATCTTGTGCTGAAGTAGTTTTTTCCTTTTAGAATTTTGTTTACCATAGATTGAACAGGTCTTTGCTTTAGTGTGCAAGGTGTGGTTGTTTGTTTGTTTAGATACTCATTTGTATAATCTAGAAATCTTGCTTCTGAGATAAGAGCTGTTACTAGTCTTATGCTCATACCTAAGGCAAAAAGATTGGTAGATGGATAGTTATTTCCATGTATGCAAAAATTTTAGAGAAATCTTTTATAATATCTATAACTATATACTTTGTCTATATCATACTAGCTAGAGTAGTTTTAGATCTCAAGGACTCCCCATATAATTTGAAGGGAGGTTTTACTTTACATACTATTCCACTTTTAGTTGTCTTGAAAGGGACAAATTAAAATGGCAACAATGGAAGTTATCGTAAAGGAGAGTGGAAAGTGGGATTAGGTGGTAGCGTAGGATACAACATACCTTTCTTCAAAATACTTTTAGTTTGCCATCAATTTGGATACACACTTACTTAAGCCAAGCAAGGCATTTGAGAAATACCCACATTATCCCAGCTGATTCACTGCGCCATTACACTCCTTGTAGTAATAGTTTAAATTAAAAAGAGAGAATCTACAAAGCATTGTCCTATCAAATGCCCCTATTCAGTGATATATTTCAGCTTCTAATTTTTCAAAGAAGACTTGATACAACTGTCCATAATGACTTGGAAATCTCCTACCTCCAAAACTGGTAATTAATTGATTTTCCAGTCTTTAAATCTTCAAAAAGCAGCAAAGCTTCAGCCCCATTTTGTGGATTTTGTTACTAGATAAAAGGAGCCATCTTTTATGATACCTTGAGTGTGTGTTCACAATATCACCATGCAGTAGCAGGTCTTGATTCCTTTTTGTCTCACTATCAAAATTGAGCTTCATAAATTCCTCACGAGGAGGGATCCAATGACAATTGGATCAATTATTAACTTTCTCAATTACCCCATAATAGGGAAATTTATGTAATAATTATATTGGTATTTTATAATATGACTTTTTAAATTTGCTGTTAATATGTTTATAACTAATATTTATTTATTTACTGTCAATAATAAATTTTAAAATTGCATTTTGTAATACTACTTTTATATTGATTTTTCTAATATAATAATAATATGTTATTTGAGTCCCCTGCCATCCCTGAAATTTGAGATTAGAAATCACCGTCCTTGAAACCTGTCTTTGTGTCCCCTTGTTCCAAATTTTCATGGAAAAATGCTTAAAATTGTTTTAACAGCTTGAATTATTTGGAGTTTCTAAATCTGATTTGATTTCCTTCTAATCTTTTTTGTTACGATCTATGAAAGCATTCTTTGATGAAGGAAGATTGTATTCTATCTCTATTTTAAGGTAAGCCCATGCAAATGGCCACGATTATGGCAAGCCCCAACATTTTGAAGGGATATTCTCACAATCAATCAATTTGCACACATTCTAGTCTCCTCTCCATAGCTCTCCATTGCTATCAATTTCTCTTCCAATTCCCCATTGCCTATCCTTGGAGCTCTGCACCCTTAATGCTAGTCCTTGATTCTCTCTTTCTTCCATTCTTCATTCTCCATGCTCTGGTGCACTCCTGATCCTTTTTGCTTTATCAAATGCAAACAAAATTAACTATTAAAATAAATAGATTAATTTGACCTTAACTCAAGTGGTTAGTTGTGGAGCTTGACATCTTTCTACTTGTGGATGTTGATGATGGTGTTGGAGTTGATTAATGAACTCCCACAACACCTCAAGGATTACTTGCAATTAAAACACCCTATCACAGAAAACAAAAGCAATTAATTTACTATGAAGCTTGAGATTTCATTAAATGCAAAAAGATAATAGAAACCTTAGACGGAACTCTAGGATAGGATTAATTATTTCATGACATGTATCTTGATCCTATGACTTGAAACACAAAAGGACACATGACCTAAGTAAGCTTAAGCATGCTAGTGTGAATATGACTTAAGACGAGTGAATTAGGTGATGAAGCTTATTCACACCAACAGATGGCTCCTTTATAATCAAATCCTTAGAGTCCCTTGTAGGGCTATTATATGTTGGCTTTACAAAATGTGATAGATGATATTGTTTACTATTTTTTGTGGCCTTTTTATATTTATTTTGTCACAAATGGTTAGTTATGGAGCCTAGGATCTTTCCAATTGTGGATTTTGATGTTGGTTCTCCATTAGAATGTGCCCCTTTGTAGGTCCTTTTATAGTCAATCAATGATTGCGTTCTTCCTCTTTTGCAAGCAAAAACACATAATGCTTGTTTAGGAACTTTGATTTATGGTTAAAGTGGATGTAAAAATTGAAGCACCCAAAGAAAGGGTGAGAAAAGAAGAGGATGCAAGGAGGAGAGTGCAGCTTCATTGGTTAGTTGAATCAAGCTGAAGTGAGTTACACATTTGACATTGGTTTGAGTAAAGCTTCTACTTAAGAGAAACAAATTACAATTGAATTTTAATAGGATTTTTGAAAGATGCCTTGTGTTGATTCAGTCTGGAACAAATTTAGGTTGCTGTGAATTGTTTCTTAGTTACATGTGTGGTGTTTTGTGAGAAAAGTAATCGCTTGGCTATATTAAAGAATCAGATCTGAAATTGCTTTTTGTCTGTGTTGTAGGGTATGGCCCCTAATGTTGCAGTCTGGTATTGAACCAATCTGAGTGTTGGTATGTGATAAGAGCAGTTTGGGTTTGCCCATGGTGCTTGGGCAGGATCCTAGGTGAACTAAGGGGTACCCAAGGGCTGCACAAAGAGAAAACAAAAAGAAATCTTTGTACCACTACTGAGAGAGGGAATACACACCCACATTTGTTTCCTTTGGGTGGTTGTTAGGGTGGGTTGGGTAGGGTTTAGAGTGAGAGTAGGGCTAAGGATTTGTTGTTTCAATCAATAATTAGTTTATTTCCTGCTTTCATACTTAAGTGATAAAATTGTGAAAATTGCACGTGTCATGAAGGTTTTTGTGATTTCAAAGGCCTTAATTTGGACTTGGTGGCAGGGGCTTTGCTCCTTTACCAACAAGAAATGTGCTAGGGGTGCTGCTTCGGGACCCATGAGGGGTGCTGCCCTTTGACCTTGCTGGGGAATTGCCTCCAGAACCCCCATGATGGGCGGTTCCTTTAGACCCCCATGAGAAGGCGCTGCTCCTTAATCCCATTGGTGTCTCCACTCCCAGGCCCACAGTAGTCATTGTGATCTCTTATCACATAGTAAACTTTATTAAAATCAGGGGGTGATGAGGAATTGAGACTTAACTCTTGAGTGTGCTGATTTAGGTGCTATTGTTGCACAAGCCAAAAGTATCTTTAGATGAGGCAGCTTCTACAAATGACATGGCTAGTGGAAGTGTCATTGCAACTCATTGTGGTTCAAATGGAGTTTAACTAAATGTTGTCTTCAATGCTCTCTATGGAGAGCAATATGAAGATTAATATTTTTGAATACTGATTTTAATTTTCATTCTGTATTGACATTCGACTAGACACCAAGTAATGAACTATGAGTCTTTTCTTTTTGCAAATTATGAGGTACAGCCATACCCAACTGTACTGTAGTCAACCATACTGTACCAGCATACCTGAACCCCATACCCATACCCCTCCTCATATTAGAACCTGCAACTTGGCCTTTTGATATTCACAACCTTGCATTTGAAATCTCAGTAGTAGTTTTTACTTTTTTATGAACACGGCAAATAAAATCTCATCTTAAAGAGGAAGATATTCTCAGTGTAGATTTTTCCCTAAGATCTCATCAAAGAATTGTTGATAATATTCTCTGCAGTTCACAACACATTCATGGTAGAAGTGTTTTTTGGATTGCATATGATTGGAAATGTTTCTATTTGATATATTGTTCAATTTGAGAAACACAACCTTACGTTTTTTTTAAATATCTATTGGCACTTATGGATATATTTCTTAATGTTTCTTATTCTTGTAGGTGAACGTACCAAAGACTAAGAAGACTTTCTGCAAGAATAAGGCTTGCAGAAAGCACACCTTACACAAGGTAACTCAGTACAAGAAGGGAAAGGATAGTCTTGCTGCCCAAGGTGAGCTACAGTTGATGAAAACACTTGAAGGAAGTGGAACGAACTTCTTTTAATTTCTCAAATTATAACATCTGATGGTCTTTCTTTCCCAGGAAAGAGGCGTTATGACAGGAAACAATCAGGATATGGAGGTCAAACT
This sequence comes from Thuja plicata, assembly GCA_018584345.1. Taxonomy (NCBI): domain Eukaryota; kingdom Viridiplantae; phylum Streptophyta; class Pinopsida; order Cupressales; family Cupressaceae; genus Thuja; species Thuja plicata. The sequence continues at coordinate 1,548,763 of MU228442.1, forward strand.
AAGCCCGTTTTCCACAAAAAGGTGAAGAGAATATTGTGAAACTATTGGTTTTAAAATCAAAAACAAATTTTGAGATTCGGAGATCACCTAAGTTTTGCTGGCTAAATTGCACATTTTTGGTCATCATAAAATTCTAATCTAGAAACCTGAATTATAGCAGTTTTGTTCTGAATTAGAATACTAATGTTGGTTTGTTTATAGTTTGTGGTGTTCTTTGAGTTTCATTTACGTTGATGTATAATCTCTCTTAGAGTTAAATATTAATTCCAATGCAACTAGTGAATGGTGATTTACTATTCCCTTCAATTTTTTTAGCAATTTTGTAACAAACCGCCCTACATTTTTTTTTGATTTTTTTTTTGAATATAAAATGCATATGCAATTCCTTCACACTTTTGCTCACCCAGATCTTGGAGTGGGCAAGGTGAGAGCATATAGTGCTTTAACCGCACCACTAACTATAATGTATGCAAACAGAATGAAATGACACCAAGCTGACCATAACAGGTAGGCGGCACAACCAACCTCAATCAACACTAATTCAATGGAATGACTTGTGTTAATGCAAGCAATTGGCAGAATGGCTAAGCAGGTTCAAACCAAAACGGTTGCTTACACTATTTTGTACAGTGCTGGAAGGGGCTGATGAAATACATTGGTTCTAGCAGTAAGTTGACCAAGACCTATCAGCATGATATGCAGGTGGCAAATCATCCAGCTCAACAAAATAAAATAGATAAAAATATATTTCTCCGACAGTACTACCCATCCGGGGCTTACAAGACGGGCATGAAGAAGGGCATAAAAATGAAGTATATTGTTGAAATCAAGTTGACTTATTGTTCAGATCAGAAGTATAAATTGCTACAAGTACAATGATTAATTCAATATGCTCAGAAAGCATAGACAACAACCTGCTCACAACTCACTTGCTGAAAATACATTGACATGCACGTGGCCAAGCTGATGTAGGTTGCCCAAACTCCTCACAAACTAAATAACAACGTGAAACTGCCTCTGTGACTGATAAACACTCTTATTCAGGTCTGATTAGCAATATAAAACACTAAGAAAACCAACACAAACTTGCTCAGCACACTCCTCAACAAGTATGAACTGATGTACTTCCCAAAATCATGCATAGACTGTACCTCAACACATGAAACAAATTAAAATATCAGATTGAAATTGAATTCAGGCTAATTGCAGGTTGGAAACAGGTATCAATGCTACTGGTACAGAAGGTATAAACTCTAAGTAGCTGATCCTGGTTCTGGTTCTGGTTCGGGTTCAGGGATTCGACAAAATTTTTTTTGGGCCAGATCCTGGTTCTGTGGGCATATATATATATAGACATTTTCGAAATATATATATATATATATATTAAAAATTTATATACGTATGTATATTCATAGATTCCATACATGTAACATGTCAATGCTGATTCATCATTAGTTCAAAACTTCAAAGTTGAAACATATAATGATAATAATAAGAAGTTAGAAGCGTGATTCTCATATGACATAATGATAAAATGATAAATCCATAATTGTCAGTATATGATTATATCATATTCATACTTTGCAAAAGTCTCAAAATGTCATTACATGCTGAAAATTAGAACAGTAAACTTAATATCCAATTCCATATTCATCTTCATCATCTTCATTAGAATCAAGGTCATCATTTGGTTCCTCTTCAACTTCATTTAAACCAACAGCCGTGGCACTCTCCATGTCATGTGAATCAGTTGCCTCTTGATCATATACAGAGACATGGGAAAGTTGTGCAACTGTGGCCTCTAAATCAGAACACTCAGGGATTAGATCCCAATTCTGTCACACCCTCATTGTAGCCCTCTTTCTTATGTGACAATAGGCGAAGGTTGTAGTGTATGTAGACCAAATCCTCTCCTTTTTTGGAACCCAAGCGATTGCGCTTAACCAAGTGGATGAAGGAGTATGTACTCCAATTCCGCTCAGCTGAAGAATATCTTGTAACCTGTTGAGTTAGCAAACAACATTTGCATTTAGTATTTAATTTCAATATGATAACATCATGATTAAATGAAAATTCAAAATTGAAGAATGATTAAAAAAAAGATACACACTTGGGAGAGAAGTTTAATTGCAAGAGGCTGCAAGAAAATGAAGCGTTAACCATGTCCATACCACCATTCATCAGCATCCATCCTATATTGAGCATGAAGAGCGGTAATGTCATGATATTTGGTAGATGCAAATTGGGCAAACTCGGTGAGGACAATGTCTCGAGTCTCATCATCATTACGATACATCTTTGAAAATGCAGCCTTGTAAGTAGCAGCAACCTCTGCATCTCTATATGGTGCTACCCTGTTTGGTTCTGAAACTATCTCTTGGCTATAAAACCTTGGCGACAAAGCATACGCCAAGAGATGTAAGGGGGTGGTCATCTTATTTCAATTGTCAACAATAATTTTTTCCACTTCTTTGAAAAAGGTATCTATATGTTCCTTGCCCACTATTACTGTTTTTATGTGCTCCACCATGGTGTCCATGCCATCATAAATTTCACCCAATCATGGGCGATCAATATCAACAAATCTAATCATGCTCATGATGGGCTCAGTGAATTTCAAAACATATTCCCGCACGTTCCCACCATTCATCATCAAGGATCAATGCTTTTATTTTTTGGGCTTTTTTTGTGTTTGATTGCCTCCATAGACTACACAAACTGTTGATAACCATAGCACTCAAGGCTTCTCGCACCTTCACAAGTCGTCTTAAGACGATTTTGTGCGATGGAAATCGTGTTTCAGCAACCTATGATGGCATAAAAGTTAAAACATACATGCCATATCAAGTTCATCTATAAAATTTAAAACTAAAAACTAAAATATAAAAACAAAATCAAATTACCTTCAACAACTCCAATGAAGAGAAGGTCTTGAATATGGCTTGTGTCATGTGATGATTAGTCACAAACATTTGTATCTCCTCAGCCTTCGTGTAAATTTTATTGACCCATTCAATTTGAGTGCCAATCTTCTGCATGATCAAATTTAGTGAGTGGACTGTACATGGTGTCCAAAGGATGTGATTATATGTGGCCTCCACTATAGCCCCGACTGCCCTACAATTTTTAGCATTGTCCGTTATGATTTGGACAACATTTGCAGCCCCAACCATGTCAATTGATTCGATGAGGATATTGGCAATGAAACTTGCATCTTTCACTTGCTCTTCACAATCCACTGCCTTTAAGAACATAGCCCCTTTAGGTGACACTGCTATAACATTGATCAAATGCCTATTCTTGCAATCTTTCCATCCATCAGAAATGATGGACACACCTGTTTCCACCATATATCCTTGATCACTTTCAGTTGTGTCTCTATTGAGGCTTTCTCCCTCGACAATAAGGTGGTTCGCACCTTTTCATACCCAACACAAACATAATCAGCAGGTGCCTTACAAAGGGTACTCACCGCGTCCCGCCAATAAGGTGATCTAACAAGGTTGAATGGAAGCCCATTTGCATATAAACAATGACTAATACTTTCATCACAAAGATCTCTCATTTCATTTTTGAAGGCTATATCCAATGGGCCTCTTTTCCATGGAACATTTTCTGGTTTAGAAGGTGGTGCCGTTGGCAAGAAAGAATGTTGACCAGCAGATTTTACCAAGCCACTAGGAGGTTTCCTCGAGCCTGTCTGGGCATGGGATGGAGCACTCGCTGTCTTTCCTCTGTTGGTTCTCCTATCAACTTCTTCTTGTTCTCTAGCATATTGCAAGATTAAATGCGTTGGCAGCCCGTTCCCATCTTTCCCCTTACATGGTTTCATTCCTTTTCCAGCACTAGTAATGAAGTGAGGTTTCACTCGATAGTATGAACTGGAGTACTCTACGTTGCAATGGTTACACCGCCAAACAAAACCCCCTCCACCAGACACTTGCCTAATCATTGTTGTGTAATGCCAAAGCCGTGAAACCTGCATCAATTTTAAAAGGGCTTGCCCCAGCAACTGAACTAGAGCTTCCACTTCCACTTCCACATCCACTTCCAACCATTCTGTCTAACTCTGAATAATGAACCTAAATGGAAAAGAAAACACTACATATTAATCATTATTACAAAAAAAAATATTTGAAAAAAAATCGGCATTATAACCCCTTAATATGCATACAATGTATAAAAAATATATTTAAAACTTATTTAAAAACTTAAAAAAAACTTAAAAAAAACTAGCAATTTTTAAAAAAATCTTGAAAAATTTAATAAAAACTTGAACAAAATGAAGATTCACTTACCTTTGCCCACTAAATCAGGATTCTCCAACGATTCCTAAGTCTATGATGCAGATATTAGTCCTCCACATTCAAAGATAAATGCTATAGCTGTAGAACAAAACCAAAATGGTGAAAAATGCTTGAGAGATGAATGAATGACCATCAAATGAGTTTAGGCAACCATAAAGGGTCGAATTAGGGTTTAGAAGGGTCAAATTAGGTTTAGTTTGACTTTATTTTAAAAAAAAAATAAAAAAAAATTCAAGGTGGGCCCATTTTTGGACGCCCAATTTCTTGGATTCCCGTGGATCCTTTTGGATTCCTGCGGATCCTCTCGGATTCCACCTGGATTCCGACAGGGTTTCGGAATGTGAGGAATCCACAGGGAATCTGGATTCCATTTCGGAACCCTATCGGAATCCAAGCGGAATCCAAGTAGAACCAGGATCAGGATCGCACTGGAACTAGGATTTGGGCCTTGGCAGAGGAATTCGGTATCTTAGTATAAACTCCATGAAAAAGTCACCAAAATAACTATGTTCATCTTTTTATGGATTGGCGCACACACACACACACACGGGGATACGTCTTGTTCCCCGAACCCTCACGTTCCTAGGATGGGGGGACAGGGATGGCATGCCCTCCACTGCTGCCGGAATGCGGGGATGACACGATGTCCTTGGGACATCATGGGGACACCCAGACATCCCTTGACCATCTCGTGGATGTATGTGTGTTCCCTATCGCTGAACGGCCCATAAAGTAAGTTTTTTAAATTTGTAAAAAATTGCAAATTTTTTTTCGTACTTGTTATGATATCATGCCACTCATTGTTATCATCTTTGTGATATGATAGAAATCTTCCATTCGCCGATTCAACAATTTCATTTGTCAAATTGAAATTTTATTTAGTATTCTTAGTTCTATTGATATTCAATGTTCAAGTATTTGGCATTTGCAATTTTGCTATTTTACTTCTTATGCATCTTTTCATAACTAGCATTTCAAGTACTATATGTATAGTATATAGTTTATACAGCCCCCCCACCCCCGCTGCCATCCCCCTG
>MU228442.1:1554140-1571411 GCA_018584345.1 Thuja plicata
GCGGTGGAACACTGATATATATATATATATATATATATATATATAATTGCCAATAAAATACCTCATATATAATATTCATATTTTCTTCATCAGAAGCATCACCCAGTCTTGGGCACTTCATATTTTGCTTCTAAATATTTGAAGGCTTTAATACATAGATTCGGTTGGTATATTCATACTGAGATTTGATGAGAATTTTAAAGTAATGCATATTTTATTTTATATGCATGCACATAATCTTGTCTATTTGCTTGGGTATGGCCCTTGGGTACTTCTTGGGTGCCTGGATTTCCAAGCACCCAGGAAGTACCCAAACCGTACTCAGAACTGCACCTGCACCTGAACTATAACAGTACTAGGACCCAGGCTCTATTAGTGGTACCTGGTAACAGAGAACATAACTTGCAACACAAATGTGATCTTAGGGTGAAATCAACATATCCGGCTAGTAGGGTTTTCACCCTTAAGAAATGTGAAATACTCGCGTTCTTGCTTAGAGCAAATGAAAATGATAAATAATCAGCAACACTTCTTCTAAGACCCAAATAATTTTTTGTTGTTTTTTTATAAATTACTCTTTTTCATTGATCTTTTTAAAAGTGTTACTTTGCTTTTTCCACTTTCCATCACCTTGAGTCTAGTGACACACTTTAAAAACTTTTTAAAAATAAAATAGAATGTAAGCTGTCAATTAAAATATTGAAAAGTATTTTTTTTTACGATTTAATTATTTAAATTATAACCTTTTTTCCAATACCAATTTGGTAATGAGAAAACTTTGAAAAATAAGCTAATGGCTAAACAATTGGTCACATACGAGAAAGGGACTTTATACAATTTATAATTATAAAATGTGAATGTGTGTACGGATAAGGTTTTATTCTAACTGTTCTGAAATTTTCTTTAAGGGAATCAGAATATTGAACAGCTTGGCCTTATTTTTTTGTTTATAGCATGTGGAGTATGTGAAACCTTTTACGTACAATTCAAATTTGACACTCTGCATACCTTGGGCAACTGTTTTTAAGTGCTGGTTTTGTTGCCTTTGCAGGCTAAGACTACGAAGAAGATTGTGCTGAGGCTGCAGTGTCAATCATGCAAACATGTTTCCCAACATCCAATCAAGGTTTTATTTAATATTTGAGACATTTCTATCATTTAATACTTCCTGGTCTTTGTTTTTGTGGTTTTGTTGGAAATGCCTATATTTTGCTACTTTGAAATCTATAACTGTTAATCCCTAAGTTGAATTCCTCGATAATGTTCTGTTAATGTTCTTAACAGCGCTGCAAACATTTTGAGATTGGTGGAGACAAGAAAGGGAAGGGCACTTCTCTCTTTTAGGTGCATTCAGCTGCTAGTTAATATTGAAATGATATGATCAGCCTAGCTAATATATTCAAGCGACATGTATGATGCAATTTATCAATCGTCATGATCATTATTTTCATTGTTGAAGTAGTTAAGCTTCTAAAAAATTCTGGTTTCTAACTTTTTCTGACAATGCTTTGTAGCATAGTAGGAAATAACTAATGAGCTTTTTACAATAAAGAAACCTTGGATTGCTCTTTCCTCTTGGCTGATTTTTGCACTGTGAGGAGTGAAATGGACAGAATGCGTGAGATTCTATTTGATCAAATTATTTGTTCCCGTGTCTGTCTGTTGATTTCAAAGATACCTTACACCAGCCATTGATGTTTCAGCACATGAGATTATATGCAATGCTTTAGAATGTCTACAAGGAAATTGGTTCAAAATGGCTTTTATGATTTCGTGAAAATTTATTTGATTAGATAATTTGTTCCTGTGTCGTCTTGATTTCAAAAGCATTTGTTATCAGCCATTGACGATTAAGTTCATGATTTTATGCAATACTTATAGTATGCATATGGGAAAGTTGGTAAAAAAATTGTCTTTTATGATCAAGTACGTGTGATAGAAAGTAGACCTTTATATTCCAGTAAAATGCAAAATTTCTCAAGGTTGCACTTGTTTTTAACTTATCGGATTTTGAGCCAACATTATGCAGGATCTATAATTTCCTTGCAAGAACATGCACACTACATTTATGTTTTTTACACTAATCTCATAACCAGATTTAGAAAGGCCTATCATATTATAGGAGTTATTTTTTTGAGGTTTAGATTAATCTTTCAAGCTTTTAGGACTTAACAATGTTACTAGAAAACACCTTATATTTAATAATTTTGCAAATCACAAAGGTCGGACATGAAACTTGAAAGTATGTAGTGCTATTGTTAAATTATTGAACCAGAATATAACAATTGCAATAAACTGAAATGCAAAACACAAAATAACAAAGAACACAGGAGACTTATCCTCGGAAAGCCCTCCTCTTGAGGGTGAAAAACCCAGCCCACAAAATTGATGATCTCTTTATTGAGTTCTCAAAACAATTATAGTAAATTCCTGCTTATGATTGAGAATTTTAATCATTCAATCAAAAACCTTATCTCTCCTAAGATAGGATCACTTTGACTATATAAAATATAACTCACAATGAACACTAAAGTCTCACAGATACAATAAATCCAGAACAGACTACTGAATGAGGATGTCGATCGTACACAGATTGCACACAACAGTAATCTCTACAGCCAATACAATCTTTAGTAATACATAATAATACTATTACTCTCTTAGAATGAAGGTCTGTTCAAGTATTTTGAAAGAGACTACAATGCCAGAACCACACAGCGACTAAAATCTGAAGCTCACGATTCTCAGCCAACTCAATAATCAACGACATCACCGGTACCCAAGAGTAATTGTTTCTCCCTTTTCTCCATCCAAATGACACCACCATATGACCAAAGTGTCGCTCGCGGAAGCTCAAGAGACCACCATTACATACACCGTTGATGGTTAAAGCTGAATGGACGATAGCAAAATACAAAGAGACTACGATGCCATGTCATTGTGTATACAACAGTTACGAATAAACACACAGAGGTATGAAATAAATATAGGAACTGTTGCCAACCGGAGAGAATCCCAACAACAATGATGATGAGCCACGTCACGATGCCAATACAAGACATGCACAAAGGCATGATACATTACACAACAGTAAAGAAGGTAAGACACCATATGAGAGCAAACTGTTCACTAAGAACCATACAACCAAGTATGAGAAGATGCACGGCGATACAGCTGGGCGTGAATAAGAAGAAAAACAATTGAAGCATCTACAGAGTGAATCATAGACCATCTTGTTGAAAGATAGAAAACTGAAACACAAGAGCTGAAGAATGATCGAATACTCTAGGAACTAGCACTTGCACCCGAAGGAGGTGCAAGGGTTACACCGATAGGGAATTATATAAATTAATATATAAGAAAGTAATAATTTAATGTTTGTGGAATATATATTAATTTTATTTATGATTGATAGTACAAAGGAAGTTTATAATAATAATATATAGATAACATCATACTTGTACTATACTTAGAACTATTTGATGAATGGTCTATATCCAACAGTTAAATTTTGTTCTAGAAATTCATACTTCTGTCAATCCTTGCAAAGATCGGTATTACTATGAGTATAGATTTCAATAGGGTTGACATAAATACGAAAACTTAAAAGAATTTTGTAAGGTTAATAAGTTTTCTAATATCATCATTTACTTTAATACACCCAACTTGGAAAGCTTTTCACACTTATGCTATACTTAAACTATTTGATGAAAGGTCCATATCCAATAGTTAAATTTTGTCCTCTATATTCATACTTCATTGATCCTTGCAAAGATCAATATTACTTGAATTTAATGTGTATAGATGACAATAGGGTTGGCATAAGGATGAAAGCTTACTAGAATTTTTTCCAAGGTTAATAATTGTCGTAATACCATGATTAAATATATGATACACTCAACTTGGAAAGCTTTTACTAATTAATAGGTTTGGAGTCCATATGTTACACAAAAATGTATAATCTTTTGCAAAAATCAGTATTACTGTCATATAAATTCAAAAGAGACATTTTGCTATAGATTTGTTTGGTTTTTATTATTAATTCCTTCAAAGGCATAAATACTTATGCATCCATTGCATTAAGTTTTTCCATCATTTTAGCCAATCCTCACATAGAACTAAAACAATGTGAGCAAAAATCTTAATAGTCTATATTTATTTTATATTTTAAATAACTATAAAAAAATCATTTATCTTTCTACATAAGAAAATATAATATTAGCAAATATAAATTAAATGTTTGGTCCGAATTGTAATAGAAGAATACATACAACAAATAAATCAATAATTAGTGCTTATATTTAATTGATGGAAAAATTTATAAAATTTTCAATTGTGAACATTTAATTGTTGATGATTCACTTTTGTTGTATGGAATGAGTTTGAGAATGTTTTTTGGTTTGTTCATCCATTTTGTCCCTATTGGTAACATAAAAGCACATAGTATGAATATGATAATAAAAAATATATTGAAAGTATATTTACAAAAGGTTGCATTGAAACTATGTACTTGAAATTATTATAATGATACATTTGACAATGGAGAAAATTTCCTTACAAATTGAAAAGATAAGTGAAAATAATCATATACAATAATAAGAAATAAGAGTGCATTTTTAAATCTTCTTCCCAATTAAGTGGGCTTCATATGATCGTCTCCAAATAAAGACCAAAGGAGAAAAATAATATTCATGGAAGAACTTCCATTTGGTCCTCAAGCTTTAGGGATGAACTTTTCCAAAGGGAAAGGTGTATTGTGTTTCTAATACAACGTATTTTGTGATTTAATATAAATGATCTATTTTGGTATAAAGCTTTAACTTCATTACATCCTGTAATATAAGTGGTGTTGGGTATATATATCATTTGTGTGCTTAGATGCCTTGAGACTTCTAGAAGGTCCATTCAAGCTAGTCATTGAGGTTATATAGTAGCTTGTATAAGTCGCCACCCATTTTGTTATAAATGATGACTTTCATTTGTAAAGAATGAAGCAATCTCAAATTCTCAAACATAAAAGATGCATTCTTCAAAATGCTTTTGTTGAACGACTTCTATTGGATGCACAATCTTTTAGAAAGAATGCAAAGGTTTTCCTTTCTTAAACATAAAAGATGTATTCTTCAAAATGCTTTTGTTGGATGGCTTTCCATTGGATACACAATCTTTTAGAAAGAATGCAAAGGTTTTCCTTGAGAGATAAATTTGGAGTACATTATGATCCATTACTTCAGTATGCCTTATACAAAATGTGCTATTGAAGAAGCAACTTGGAGAGAAAAGGATGAGCCTGAAAATGAGATTTCACATACATGTGTACCATGGTTGTTGCAGCCACGAACTCCACTATATTTTAGATTACAGTTCACCCTAATTCTAGAAGCAATTATATTGATATCATTCATCAGTCTAGCACCCGACACATTTTATTTTGTCATCTGAATGTTAGAAAGGCATATCATGTGATCATGCATTAGAGTTTTGTAGACCTGCAAGAATAAGATGAGCATTGTAATCAAAATGAAAAGTTCTATTTTCACTCTCGAGGTATTGGAAGTGCAATGCCAAGAGCTTTAAGTCCATTTTCGTCATCCCATGCGCGAGCTAACTAAACAAATGACATTCACTAAAGCAACCAATAATAAAATAGTAAAGGGTGAAAATTCATCCCAAAACCATGGGCATGGGTTGGGCATATAGAATAGAAGAAAATCGAAATCAGATTGTCATGGTCTGTGATAGCTTGTCTTAACCAGCATTGGAAGAAACTCCCGATTCTTTCAACAATATAATAGAGCTATAAAGAGCACCGTGAGGTTTGGTCTTCACATTCACATTCACATTCAGAGGCAGTTTTAGAAGCCATGCTCTGTTTTTCCAAGGAGGTCAAGGTCAGAGGATCAAGAACCTTTTAGTTTATTTTAGGTTCGTTTCAGGTGTGCTCTGTGTCTCCCAACCTTGGCGAGGTAAGAGGATCGAATCCCTTTCAATCTGTTTTGGGTTCCTTTCACTGCTGAATGTAGAGTAAAGAGGTCAACATTGAGGCCACATGGGAAGACGAGGAGAGGGTGGGGAGGAAAGGATTTAGTCTATTGTGTTGTCTACTTCATAGCTCGCAAAGCTTGAACCGTGTTAGTCAACGAATTAGGCCCTTCTATAATATTGACTCCAACCCTCATTAAAGCCTTCTCTATTAACAAAAGTTGAAAGAGCTTTTGACCAGCTCAATCTTTGAATTGACAGACACAACTCCCTGTGACAAATCTTCAATGAATATGTTTTTTTGACATTTTCTGAATGTGAAACGATATGCTCTTAACTAGAGAGTAGGAGAGACTTCTAATAGATATTCATCACCATGATATATCTACGAATGAACAATAAATCATTAATTGAATGAATAAGTGCTATGTAACTTCCCACGACCATGAAAATGAAACACCAATTTTTGAGATACAACTCTGCATATATTATCTCACAACCATGAAATCACAAATACAGTGACCAAACAAATGACTAACAAATCTGCTAAATAACATGAATATGATAGCAGACAATCAATAAGGACTCTCACATCATCTTATAATTACAAATTCCAAAAGCACAGTTTCAATATCCGTAATTAATTGATTTCACTCACCATTAATTCGTCCCTTCAACAGTAAGAATAAATATCTAACTATGAACAACAATCTTAAAACAACTTCGAGGCTCACACAGTTGTCACAACAACGGGGGGAAATTATATTCAAAATTGTCGATCCTCGATAAAATGTTCAACAAAGATATAAATAGTCCCTTCATCTTCCATGACGGTTACAACAATAGTTCTTGAAAATTAACTGAAATAATCTCATCACAGATGTCAATATCAGAAAAGAGTAAAAATAGAAAAATAAATATGCTAAAAGCTATATAGCCTCTGCCTCTCCCTCTTTATCAATCGATACATCTATGGAGGCCTTGTTTCTTTTATGCTCTAGTGGTTTCCGCAAAGTCATCTGGACACATGGCATGTTATCACTAACTCTCAGCTTCAAAAGCTCCTTTTCACTAGCACCCGCGACCTATCGACTAGCTGTTAACAACTTAGTCTCCAGCTCTCTGGTAAAAAACATTAAGACCTTAAACTCCCGAGACTTAGCGAGCATAATCATCAAAACCTTTTATCGCCAACTCTCTAGCATTTTCTTTTAAATTCACTAACCGCTGCGACCTGGAGTAACCCTTCAACTTAAACCGTCAGCTACATGGAACACACTTGCCAACTCTTGGCTTGATACATTGGTTGTCCACAGGTTCCATTCTTCAGATTTTCGGGAATTGCACGTCTTCCCTCAATCGATACATCTATGAAGGCCTTGTTTCTTTTATGCTCTGGTGGTTTCCGAAAAGTCATCTTGGCACATGGCTGGTTATCGCTAATTCTCAACTTTAAAAGCTCCTTTGCACTAGCACCTGCGACCTAGCGACTAGCTATTGACAACTTAGTCTCTAGCTCTCTGGTCAAAAACATTAAGATCTTAAACTCCCACGACCCATCGAGTATAATCATCAAAACCTTTTATCGCCAACTCTCTAGCATTTTCTTTTAAATTCACTAACCACTGCGACTTGGAGATAACCCTTCACCTTAAACCATTAGCTACATGGAAAACACTCGCCAACTCTCGACTTGATACAATGACTGTCCATAAGTTTCATTCTTCGGAGTTTTAGGAATTGCACTTCTTCCCTCAATCGATACATCTATGGAGGCCTTGTGTCTTTTATGCTCTAGCGGTTTCCGCAAAGTCATCTGGACACATGGCAGGTTATCGCTAACTCTCACCTTCAAAAGCTCCTTTTCACTAGCACCTGTGACCTTGCGACTAGCTGTTAACAACTTAGTCTCCTGCTATCTGGTAAAAAACATTAAGACCTTAAACTCCCGCGACCCAACGAGTATAATCATCAAAACCTTTTATCGCCAACTCTCTAGAATTTTCTTCTAAATTCACCAACCTCCGCGACCTGGGGATAACCCTTCACCTTAAATCATCAGCTACATGGAATGCACTCGCCAACTCTCGGCTTGGAACACTGACTGTCCACAGGTTCCATTCTTCAAAGTTTCGGGAATCACACTTCTTCCCTCCATTTTTTGATGATTCGTCTTTCTCTATTTCACAATCTTCCCTTTTAAATTTTGGGATTTCCCTTACTACACTTCCATTCCTGATCACTTTTAGCACTTCCATTTAGAAAATATCAGAAGCCGATCTCCACAGGTTCCATATTTCAGAATTTCAAGAATTGCACTTCCTCCCTCCATTTTCTAATGTTTTGTTTTCCTCTATCTCACAACCTTCCCTTCGGAATTTTGCAGATTCTCTTACTATGCTTGCATTCCCGATCACTTTTAGCACTTCGAACTTCAATTTCTCGCAATGAAACACTTTGGTACTTTTTTTCTTTCTAAAACTTCATTACTTGCCACCAATATGTCGAGTTCCGACAAGACTTAGGACTTCGGACTTGGACCAACTAAAAGGATTGACCGAACATGAGTACTTATTTCCCCGACATCCCGAAGAAAGAGGACTTAATCTCAAGCTATAAGGATAAAACCCGAAACCACATGAGGGCTCGCTTCCCAAAATCATGATAGTATCCACATCCCAAATTCCCGACGGGTTACCATTTTTTGAAAATACTGACACTTAGAGACTTAATCTTAAAAATGAAAGTTTAGTCAGACTAAAAATATTTCAAGGCCAATTTCACACACGAGGACTAAAATATGGCAACAAATGGCTCTGACTGGGGACAAGGACCATGAGGGACTTAGCATGAACTTAAAATATCTGGTTTCACACAAAGAAGGATTAAACAAAATTGAAAAGAAATAACTCAACTAAGAACAGACTCAAACTAACACCCAATACATAAAGAAAATCCTAACTACTATAATACAGGTACAAGGGCCACTTGTTTTATAGTTGATACAATTTTAGATCTTGCCCATTATATGATAATGGTAAGATCACACCATCTGGATAAGCTAATTTGAAAGAATTCGATCCACACACCTGATGTATTTTAAATGGGCCTTTCCATAGTGAATCAAATTTTGCATGCATACCTTTGGGTTCCCTTCTCATGTCCTAGAGTAAGACCAGATCTCCCTCCATCAATTTTCGAGGTCTAGCCCTTTTATCGAAGATGTTCTTAACCCTTTGCTGATGCTGGATTATCCTATCAACCATCTCTTCTCTTTCTTCTTTGAGCTTTGTCAAATACAAAATTTTCTTCTCAATTCCATCTCGAAATGTAGCATCTTCCAAGGCTGTTTGGAGTTTGCAGATTAATAGCTCCAAAGGTAGTGGCAGGCTTGCTTCCATGCCATACACCAATTCAAAAGGGGAAATCCTGATTTCTCGTTTGGGAGTGATCCTGTCTTCCGAGAGGGCTTCGAGAAGCTTCTTGTGCCAGTTCCTATAGTTCTCTGATACTAGCTTCTTCATGATATTAAACAAATTCTTGTTACTCGATTCTGCTTGGCCGTTGTCCTGAGGATAATAATATGATGAATGTGCCAGCTGAATTCCATAATCATAACAAAACTGTGTAATTTTTGCTGATGAAAAGTAGGTTGCATTATCCATAACCAGTTTTACTGTAACACTAAAACACACTAAAAGGTTCTTTAAAAACTCACAATCTCAGGAGTGGTTTTCTTCACAGCTTTGGCTTCCACCCACTTTGTAAAGTAATATGTTGCATTCAATATATATGTGTGTGTGTGTGTGTGTGTGTGTGTGTGTGTGTGTGTCTTGCACTTGAATGAGGGTTTATAGGGCCAATAAAATTCAGCCCCCATTGTTGGAAAGGACCTTCAATTACCACATGCTCCAAAGGCGAGGCAACCAATTGAGGCTTCCCTGTAAACATCTTGGACTTCTTGCATTTTGGGACCCAATGATATGCATCTTTAAACATACCTGACTAGTAGTAACACTACTTGAGAATTTTGAAAGGGGTGACAGTGGAAGAGAAATGCCCACCGCAAGCTTTTTCATGAAAAGCTTTCAAAAGCTTCTGCTGTTGCTATTTATCCACACACCGTAAGAAGGTTCCATCAATAGCACGCTTGTGTAGTTTATCATCCTGAATAACATATTTTTTGGCTTTTATTCTTAAATTTATCCTTTGTTTCGGAGAAAAACCCTCTGGACATTCGTCGTATGTTAGGAAATAAGCAGTATTTGAGAACCTGTCATGCCCAAAATTTTTGTTTAAAAACACAATTTTTTTTTGAAAAATAATTAATGTAGAGTTGAAATGCAGTTGCGAGTTTTCTAAAGTTTACTAACCGGTTAGAATGTTTACATAGTTAGTGAGCTAGGTTATGCTAGTAACAAGAGTTACTATTAGAGTCAAGGGGAATCATGACCACATGTCAACATCTCTGAACCCATTTGATAAGTAACTAAGTTTAATTTGTTAGATCACCTAATAGGTTCTTATCCCTAATCGCATCTCGAGAAAGGAGTTAAACCATAAAATGGATAACCATCTCATTATACTAAATTCCCCTTTAGAGAAGGCATCCTAATTGTCATTTAATATAACATTATTAAAGTTGTTATTCTATAATTTAATTACTCTTTTAATAGAGTTTGAAGATGAAAAGAATAATTAATATATTATCTTTAATAGATTAAAATTGCATCCTTGATAAAATTCCACGTCCCAATAAAATATAACAAAGTCTATACATCTATGGTAAATTCGACTATTTAAAGTTTCTAATGTTAAATTAGATATTTCATCAAATTCAAAAGTAACCAATACGACAATATTTAGTCAACTTTTAAATTATGTTACTAACTTATTTTAATTTTAACTTAATTGCAAACAATAATCACCTTATCATAATCTTCTAAATATAATATTAAACATTCAAATACATTATCATGTGTTTTATTAGACAATTTAATTAACTCCACTCCATAAGTTTCTAATCATATTCATTTAAAATTTAATAAATTAATCATTTAAGTTACTCTTACATGCGTTTAATTAAATTAAATTAATTAATGATTTACTAATGAAACCCACATGTAGTAAGCTTCATATAGAACCATTGTTCATTAATTCAATAATCCAATTTACCTTAATACATTAATCACTTAACTACTATTAAAATGCTCCTTAAATATAATGGCCCACATTTAAAAAGATTAATATTTAAATAATTAATTAATAAAATAATCTAAGTTAGTCCAATAAGTATTTATTTCATTAAAACATTTAACATTCCTTAATTACCCCATTAAATAAATAATTACATTAAATGAATAATTAAAATGAATGTATTTAATTAATCTTAATTTAAATAATATTAAAATCCTCTCTAAAAGAGTTTGAGGTAAAATTACTATACCCATTTTAATTAAAATTTCTATTTCCACGAATGTCTAATTAATCTCCTTATATTTAATATATTTTAATGTGAAGCCTTAATTAAATTAAAACAATAGTTAATTAAATAAACATTTCATCCTAAGGTCTTTCTAATTATTATCTTTAAATAGTAAAAAGGATAAAAAAATTATAAATGTCTAAATACATTCCATATCCCGCATATTCAAGAAGATGCTTATCCTCAAAATGAAATCTGGAATATGGTCTGACCCGTTTGGTTCACCCGAAAGATGAATGAGAAGATGCATAAGGAATTTTAATTCTTTATTTTTTAATTTCTTTGAATATAGTGTGTATATATGTGTGTATATATACACACATGCACACATGTGTATATATACATACATACATGTGTGTGTATATACACATGTATATATACATGTGTAAATATATACACGTGTATATATGTATATACACACATGTATACACATATACACACATACACACATTTATGTACATATACACACATACACACGTGTGTTTATACACACATACATGTGTGTGTATACACACATGTGTGTATATACACATACAAGTGTGTATCCATGTATACACATATACACACATACACACGTGTGTATACACATATACACACATTTATGTATATATACATCCATATACACACGTGTGTATATATACACACCATACATATACACATACAAGTGTGTATCCATGTATACACATATACACACACCATACACGTGTGTGTGTGTATATATATATGTGTGTGTGTGTGTATACACACATATACACACACCATACATGTGTATATATACACACATACATGTACGTATATATACATATATGTGTATATACACACATACATGTATATCTATATACACACATGTGTATATATACACACATGCATATATACACACATGTGTATATAGACACATGTATATATATACATCCTTGTAGCAATATAATATACATCTTTATAGTCACGGATCCCACGAAATATTAA
Source organism: Thuja plicata (assembly GCA_018584345.1). NCBI lineage: Eukaryota > Viridiplantae > Streptophyta > Pinopsida > Cupressales > Cupressaceae > Thuja > Thuja plicata. The sequence goes on from MU228442.1 coordinate 1,566,574, forward strand.
ATTTGCTTTTGTAAAAATTGGAATTGGAATTCAAAATTCCATTTCCACCTATTTAGGTGGAAGATGATATTACCATTTTGCGGGCAAAATGAGAATTTCGGAATTACAATTCCATTTTTTTCCAAGGACCCAAACATGGAATTTAGCATTATCCAGAATTAGATAATGCCAATTCCGGTCCAATTCCTGCTACCAAACAAGCCCTTATTACAAATTTTTACTAAAATCCAACTTAAAATAATTACCCAAGATTCAAAAAGTCACATTCCAAAGAATTTAGGTTATAATTTCCACCAAAAAGCTCACCACTTAAATGAAAATAAATTAACAAAGTCTCCTAATGGATGTCATTTCCATTTTCTTCCTCTTCCTTCTCTCTCTCACTTTCTAATGTGAAACCCTAGTTCTTGTTCTCTCACTTTTGTGTTCATTTCTTTTTGATATATGTTGCAGGTATGGAAGAATGGTGGAGCAAACATAGAAATGCAAAATATATCTTTCATTTATTAAAAAAAAAAAAAAACATAAACCTCCAACTTCCAAAATGGGGTAGGGTTTGGCTGCTTAATAATCACAATAATATATTTTATATCTAAATGTATCTACTTAATAGTATATACATTTAGATATAAAATATATTATTGTGATTATTAAGCAGCCAAACCCTACCCCCATTTTGGAAGTTGGAGGTTTATGTTTTTTTTTTTTTTTTATAAATGGAAGAAGCTGCTATATATATATTTTTTTGTTTAAAGATTTAAAAATGCATTTTTTTTTGGTATGCTGCTGGCGCGGGCGTTGAAATTATTTTTATGCAAAGTGTGGGGGTGTGAAGGAGAGGGCACAGCCCCCCACAACCGTGTTTCATTAAAAACTGTGTTCTCTTTTAATATGTTTTATTTTTTTATTAATTTTTTTTTTTATAAAAAATAAAACAACATTTATTATATATTAAAATGTAATTTTATTTGTATCCTCATCATATATAGCTAGATCTGTCTAATATAATTTATGCACAGATTTATATTTTTCTTTAATAGCATATATTAAGCAGACTATAAGAAAACTAAAGGAGTCATAGTATATATGTTCAGATTTTCTTTTGTAAAAATATTTAAAATAAAGAGTCATAATATATATATAAGTGTATATATGTTCAGATTTGCTATTGTCTTAATTTTTTTTTAGTTACAATATTGAATGTATAAACATGGAGGATTATGTATTTTTAAACATATATTCATATGTACATAAAAAAAACTAACAAATTTCTTTTTATATATATATATTTTTTGAGCTTTTCCTATTAGTAGATTTAAGACATTTATAGAGACTGCATATTCATATAATGTAAGGGAAAAAAATCTTCTTTAATAAACATATGCATATGAATATTCTTTTTAACTAAAATGAGGAAGCTACATTCTTTACTACTTTCATTCTTTACATCAAACTAAAGCTATATTTTTTTCCATCTTTAGTTATATACACATAGAGCTAGAAGTTGGAAAAGATTCTTTATTTTCCTATTAAATATTCATAATAACATAGATTAAGACAATCTTTTGAGCACTCTTTTTTACTACATCTTTTGTAAGTATTTGAAAATTTCCAAACCTAAGTTTTACAAAGTTTTCTTTCACATTACTAACAATGTTTTTTTTTCTTTCCTTTCTTTAAAAGATAGATTACAAGAAAAATCAGCCACAATGGCTACACACACTCATGGTTAGATGCAAAAATCCCTTGCGACCCAAGTCTTTTTCCTTCATGAAATCCACTATAAACCAAAATGTGTGACAATAGATGATTACAGACACATGAATTCTTTTATCCTTTCATATGCACATTAAGAGCATGCATATTTCTATTGATCTCTAGTCTATTTATATGGACATTGAAATGCCAAAACAAAAAGAAAATACCATTTAGGCTTTTTTATTTCCCCAAGTTTGCAAGTAAAATACATGTCTTTTCTTTTCACATTTCTTTCAAATTCACAACTTACATTTCCCATTAACTTTGCACAAGATGAGAAAATTGTATATACTCAAGTGCAAGAATCCAAAATCTAAAACTTCATACATTGACAAATCTTTCGAAGCCACAACTTCCTAAAACAAAATTCTTTAAATCTAATATTCACATAGACAACAAGGTTCCTTTTTTTAAAAGGCATGGTTACAATCTTTCCAGCCAGATGATGTTACACATTCCCTCACTAAACAACATGTTTACTAAACATTTGCCTCATAGGCTTTTACAAGAATAAACTAAAGAAGGGCAATAGTCTTTTTCTTCTAAGATCAACCTTAAGTCTTCATGAGCTCCAAGCAACCAAGGAGAAATTTGCAAATAGAAATTAAACAAGAAGACCATGGGATGCTTACCTCCCAGCCTAGGCCTCTAAGAGGCCACCCCCGAGCATGGCTGTCACAATGGGTCACCTATTGACCCTACAATGGGGTGAAGTGAACCAAGTACCCAAGGGGAGAAAGCCATCCAAAACAAGAAACAAAACAACCTTCACAAGGCATAAAAAAACAACATCTTCTCATCTCCTTCCAAGTGCACAACAACTCCCTTATACCTCCGAAGGCTTCAAGCCATAAACAACTCCCTTATGACCCCCAAAATAAAAATATGAATTGACTTCATTGGACCCCATACTCTATGTTTTCTCTCTCCTCGAGGAGAGACTCTACACCCACAGGCTGTCACTATACCTTCACCCACAAGACTACTCTTCCTTCCCAAGGGTGAGTGAACCTTGAGATTCCCATTCACAAAAGAATTCAATCTCAACACAAAGGAAAATCACAATACAATAAAGAAACCAAACTCAAAATCCCCATCACAACACATATACTAACTTGAAAGGATAGCTTACAACAAGTAACTTGCAAATCAACATAATGCTACTACCAATATGAAAAACAAGTGAATGCAACAAGCACAAAGTGTTAGTGCCACCAACCTAGATCCAAGCTTAAGGTATGAATTTGATGAAGGGCTCCCTTTTCGCCCAAGTCCTCCTCCAATCTTCTTCAAAACTAGCAATGTCTCTAATATAGAGAGTGGGTGTTCAACTCTCAACCATGGAGAGTCTCCACTGAAAAGGCCTCTAAAGTGCTCTTAGGAAAAGGTAAGCTTCTCATTGGTTTCTATTCCCTAAGCTTCTTACAAGCTTACTAAAAATGAATTCTAAAAAGGTAATTCAAAAAGTGAACCAATTCTTTGCACCAAAAATGATGGGTTGTCTAACCAAGACCATGCTTTCAAAAGTGGATTTTCGTCCATCTTGAAAATCCAACTTTTGGAAGGGTCCTTTGGTCAACTAGGGGTTGTCCTAGGGTTAAAAATTACCCTTACCCATAGGTATACCAAAAGAGTTTCCTAAAAATAGCTCAAACACACCCTTAGGTACCTTTCTAGCCTCCCAAAAGTCCCCTAAAAGCATACCCATGAAATTAAAGTGAATAGACCACACCTCTAGCTCCCTAACCAAGGGGTTTACATGGGGATTCACTGTGGTACTAACCTAGGTAGGTGGGCACCCAATCTTCAAGTGGACATGTCATGGTCACAAGTACACAACCTAAGTGTCAAGTGACACACACACATTTACACATCACTAGACAAATTGCATATCCACTTGGGGACATTTCACATGAGAATTAAATATACAATTTGAAATAACTACAATCAAGCACACATTTACGGTTACAAATTAAACATGATACAATGAGGTCTTGTCTCTTGTTAGACGCAACCTTGGCTTTTACTGAATTTCACATAGACCTAGGTTTGGTTCCCCGATTTTAATACCATGGTCTTATTCCCTGCACACTAAATCTGAATATTAGTAGTCCAAAGAAATATAATATACATCATAATGAAATATAAATTATTCGAAACCTTTAATAAACATCTACAAACTCAATTTAACTCCTAAGATCATATGCATTTATAACATCATTTAAGCATTTAACTTTCAATCACAATAGAAATCACATTGCATCATAACCGAATCAAATCATAATTTCCTAATAAATCACCTAAGCATATATAATCCACCACATATTCATTAAATAAAAATAATATAAATGAAAAACCATAATTGTATCATAAAACTAAACATCTTGAGCATCTTAAGATAATGTGCATCTACAGTATAAATGATCAAATCCAGTATGATCCAATAAGGTATAAATCCATAATGTATCATACAGAATTCACATAAAGGCATTTCACAAGATTAAAAACATCAAAAACTCATCTCAAATAGTTCTATCTTAGCAGGATTTCACAACGCATCAGAAGTCTAAGGCAGTTCACCTAAGTCACGTATACCTAATCGCCTCGAGATACAATCTCATAAGGGTACTACATGGTCTTAACTGCAATAATAAACTCAATCCATGTACCTCAGGATGTCAATCATAAATGGGAAACCAAGGAGGCTCTACAGAACCATGGATCTTGCAGGCTTACCATTAACACTTTAGGAGCATCTTCCTACTGGTCAAGTCTGTCTCGGTTATCATCTTACAAAGACCTTTCCCTCGTACAAGATTGGTGGGTTTAATTTCAATATCATATTCTTGTACCTTTGCTATCCAAGATCCTCGGGTATTACATCCCATTTCCTGTTGTGTCAGAATACTTTTCACTGTGGGTTCTTGTACGCCTCCTTCGATCATGATCTGTGGATTCCCAAGCTTTCCAAAGGCAAGGGTTAGTAGCAAAGGTTTCACCAATGATATAAATCAAGTACACAATAACTACTAAAATGAATAACCTGAAACGTAATCAATAAAATGTACAAGCAAGAGAAA
>MU228442.1:1571742-1588533 GCA_018584345.1 Thuja plicata
CTCCACCTCTTCAATTGGTAAAGAGGAGATAGAGTTTGGTTGACTGAAGAGCTAATGGTGAGTTACCTTTTTGAACTGAAGAGGTGGGTGAAGTTACCCATGTGGACTGGAGAGATGGGTGGAGTAAACCATGTGAGCTGATTAGAGTTATCTCTTTGAAAATAAATGAATATTTAATTCATTTATTTAATTATTATTTTCAACATGTGAGATAATTGAATTCTTTTTTTGATTTAGAATTGCTTTTATTGAATGAAATTAAATTAATTTAATTGGAAGAATTTAATTAGGAAGTTTAAATATTTGAATTTAAACTATAGGAAATTGAATTTAATTAATCAATTAAGGTTAATTAATTAAATAAAATTAATTACTTAATTAATTTTGGGAATTTTATTAGATGATTTGGGGAATGAATTTAGAAGAAAATAGATGATTAATTAATGATTGAAAAATTATTAATTAATAGATGAAAATTAGTGTTTTTAATGTAAATTCGCGAGCCTATCCATTTTCGGGTGTCTACATTTGCCCCTCTTTGATGCGATGTGACTTGTTGCAGTGTGTCAAAGATTCTCTGATTTTGCCCCAACTTGCCCCGGCAGTAGTAGATGTATTTATGCCCCCTCAACAAATTTGAGCGAAAAGTCACGACATGAGCGTTGATTTGTTGAGACTGCAATTTCTGAAACTGGGTAGCTGATAGATTTGAAAAATACTTTAAAATGCCCCTGTAATTGACCGTCGAAGTTTTCGAGGACCAGAATGAAATTTCAAAGCTCCTAGTGAAATTAGGGTTTTTTGGATACCCTATAAATAGCCAAAAGAGCCATTCATTTATCACATTGCGAACTTGGAGCTCTTGATTTCTTGGTGAGTCTATTTTCAGTTTTCTGTCTTCTTTTCTTCCGTTTTCTTGCGATGGCGGGTCTTCTTGGCGTGACTCACATATCTGACCGAGTTCAGACATACCGCAGACTAGCTGGCTCAAGACGTCCAGTGAGTTTTATCACTTTGCGTGTCATTAATGCTTTTCTTTATTACTTTTTGTACTTTTTTGAGTAATTACAGTGTGTGCCGCAATCGGTTGCGGTTTAAATACCGCAATTGCTGGTTAGAAACCGCAATTGATAAGTGTACCGCACTTGTGTATTTTGCATGTCGCAATTGAAGTTTGTATGCCGCACTTGCTTTTTGTGTTTCACAATTACCTAAAAGTACCGCAGTTGTATGGTTTTATTACCGCAATTGATTTTTTAGCACTGTTTGCCTGATTTCTTTGTCTGATATCTGCTTTTTCTTGCTTTTGTTACTTGCCTTAATGACTGAAACTGATATTTTTTTTGATTTATTTCTGTGTGCAGTTCACTGGGTGGATTCTACGCTGTCAAGAGTCTAGGCCGACGGGTCTTGTATATAGATTTCAGTTGACAGAGGATGAGAGGTCAGTTCTTCGAGATCTTGGTTTATATTGGATTTTCTATATGCCCAAGATCATGACCAATAGGGGTCTGATCTCCACTCTTGTAGAGCGGTGACATTATGAGACATGCACTTTCTGGTTACCGGCCAGTGAGTGTACTATCACTTTGGAGGATGTGTATCGCATCTTCCAGCTCCCGATCTAGGGCGAGCTTGTGGAGTATTCCACTCATACTGGTATTGTTTCCTTGACCGAGCTTTCTGGATTGCCCTGAGATCAGCTTGGGTTGGCTGATGATTATGATATTCCATGGTCCAGATTCGGTTTGGGCCTTGAAAGGCTATCCACCTTACTGGGCAGTTTGATATGTGGCATCTTATGCCCCGATCGTCGACAGTGTGGTTTTTCTGTCAGCTTCGGTATTGTGTTACAGAGTATGGTCAGGGATCATACCGTATTCGCTTAGGGTCCATGCATGTTGGCCCATATGCATTTTCATATGTTTTACGTGGCTTACCTTGATGGTAAGTCGCTCGGCTGCGGTGCGACCCTGCTATAGATATGGGCATGGGAGCATATTGCTGTATGTCGTCCTGTTGGTGCCCATGCTCTTCCATCTGATAGGCCATATGTCTTTATGTATGATGGAGCCATTGTTCAGACTCATATGGGGCATTTGACATACTGGCGGCAACATTTGGACATGATTCCTTACTTTATTTGGAGGCCTTATAGAGATTGTCCAGTGTGGGATGGAGATGACATCCATCTTCCCTTTTGTCGCCAGCAGAGGTACCTGATTGGATGTGTTACTGATCATGTCCATATGATTTACTTTCACAACACTGACAGGGTGTTGCGTCAGTTCGGCGAGCAGTAGGAAATTTTTGATTCTTATGCATACTTTGCTCGGAGGTCAAGGGACTCTACTATATGGGGTGGTGTAGTATCACTGGATATTGCCTGTACTGAGTTTTTAGGCTTACTTCCTGTTGCATGGACCTGGAATTCGGCTACTGTAGACGTAGGTTTGTCTTGTTTTCTGATTGCTTATGTACTTCCTTTCTTCTCTTTGATACTTGCTCATATCTCATTTTGATACTTATGTCCTTATTTGTGCTAGTACTGATGTTTGAATTTGTCTTTTGCTGGCACTACACCTCAGTATGATGCCCATTGGGTGCAAGCTCAACCAGTTGCACTTACAGATGTCTTGCGTCCTATTGCCCGGACCATTATGAGGAGGGCTCGGCGGGTACGACATGGTAGGGGAGGTTGTGATGGAGGGAGAGGTGGTGGCAGGGGAGCTAGGGATGGGGGGAGAGATGGTGGTAGGGGAGATGATGAGGGTGATGATCCTGGTCCCGAGGGCGTTGGTGGCGGAGTCAGGACTAGAGGTGGCCGGAGTGGGGGTCAGACTAGTGCTCCTTGAGTTGGGTTGGGTACCATTTTGGAGGATGAGGAGGCCATGGAGGAGGAGGCACCCCAGTTGGTGTAGAGGGTTCACCGGCGGATAGGTGTTGTTCTGGCTCCTAGAGAGGAGGACAAAGTTGTTATTGATGATGTTGATATTAAGATTGGTGACATAGACATGGATGCTCTAGATGAGCAGAGTGCGAATATTGGTTCCTCTAATGATAGTGGCAGCACTGGCAGTAGCATAGGGGAGAGCTCAGAGAGTGATGATGATTCTTGGGTTGTTAGGAGGAGAGGAGGTGAGGGTTTGGGAGATAGGGCAGAGGAGGGGGAGATGGATGTGGCTATGGGAGGTATGGAGGATGATCCCTTAGAGTTGGAGCACCTCACTCAGCAGGTAAAGGACCTTCAAGCTAGGCTTGCTTTATCTGATGCATGTGCCACTGCTTTGGAGGCCTGGGTTACAGCGGCCGAGTCTAGAGAGTGATAGGATCAAGCTAAGGTTCATTCTTTTATTGACAGTGTACATGATGTTTCACACTGAGATATTCTGGATAAATACTATAGATTTGGGCGCGATGCGTAGAGAGAGATTGACTATTGGCGGTGCCATTATGAGGGTCCAGTTCTAGTAGAGCAGAGAGTGCCTAGTTACACATCTTCCCACAGATCAAGCAAGGCCCAATGATCACAAAGCAGTGGCGTTAGAGCTCCTGGTTCATCCCAGAGGATAGATTCTAACATGCCACCCCCTCGTCCACCTCCTGGCGAGGGTGGGGGTAGCACATGTTGATTTATGTATCATGTACCCTTTTTGTAGTGATGCCATTTTATATACTCTGTGTAGTATCCATTTTTGTATCTTGACACACTGATATTTATTGATATATATATTGATTACCTTCCTTTGTTCAGACTTGCGACCATTCATTGTACTTAGATAGTTTGATTTATATGAGATGCAACTAGTGTTTTTTGATATGATGTGCAATGGTTTACTTGCTATATGTATGATTCTACATGATTTGGTAGTTTAGATGATGAGATGTATATGCAATATGATTCTATTATGCAGACTCGTATATGGATGATTTATTTTTCCTATGATACTGACATGTTCATGTAGGATGGTGGAAATGAAATGCATGTTTATATGAGATGCTTATGGATGCATGCGATTTTATGATTTATCATGTATGCAACTACCATGTTTTTTTTTTCTGATGTACTTAATGGAATGAATGCAATCTATTATGCACAAAATATCTGAGTAATGCATGTGTTAGTTAGAAAGAAGTTAGTTTGGATAGATGTGCTCTGAGATTGATCTAATAGAATGGAATGATAGAAAGGATGTTCTTTTTGTATTTTTTTTGATAGATATGATTTGATAGAAAGGATGAGTGTCCCAAGTCACTGCCCCTGTTTCCAATATTTGTCATCATTGCATCTTTTTTTTTGTATTTTCTGAGATTCCGAAGAGCGTCAAATGATCCAGATCACATACCACCTGGATACTGCCATGACCTATTGATAGTAGAAGGAGTAGAGAGATTGAATAGAAAGAGAACCTAGTGCACCCAAATATTGACTATTTGGGCTCAACTATGTTCCTTGTTTGAAAAGAAAGAGAGCCAAAAGCATCCAGATATTGACCATCTGGGTACTGCTTATCCTCTAAATTAAACTAAAACAAAGAAACCAAGATAGAAGTCCTATGCACCTAGAGTCCATCTGGATAACACTGTGAGCTCTTGATTTCAAAAAGAGAAAGCCAAGAAAACAAGATAGAACTCCTACGCCCCTAGAGTCCATCTGGATAACATCGTGAGCTCTTGTTTGCAACATAAGGGGAAAGACCATAGAAACCAAGATATAACTGCAAAGTAACTTAGAGTCCATCTGAATAGTGCTGCGAGCTTTTGATTCTATAAAAAAAACAAGAAAAATAAATGAGAAGGAATGTCCAATTCTTTCCCAGGGTTAAGCTCAGATCGTGGAACTGCGCGGGTGCCAGATAAGTGACAGTGCCTACTGCATTTATCCTAAATCATCATGGCCCTGAAATCGATGTGAACATTCAATAGACAGCAATCAAAGAAAATAAGTCATGATCTATCATAGCTACTCTCCTCACATGGTGGATCTCAGAGTAGCGTAAGAACATAACCATGAAATATAGACTGACATCTGATTGACTTGACTGACCAGTCAACATTTTTGGATGGTTCCTCGATGCAGTTGGATTCTCTTGATTGGCTCAACTCTTTGGATAGGCTTGATTGGATTGATTGCTTGAGTGTATCTGGTTTTAGTGATGAATTACTCATATAAGACTGAGCTGTCTAGTTTGAGCATACCCATCACTCTGTAAGATGATTGATGTGATTGATTTCTTTGATCATGTTTGTCAGCTGATCAAGCTGTGTCAGATGGGCCTAATGCTTGTTTGCAAAGCTCATGATTGTGACAATTGATAGATTGATTTGATCATTTTGGCAACTGATCAAGCTGTGTTAGATGGGCCCAATGCTAATTTGCAAAGCTCATGATTGTGACAATTGATAGATTGGCTTGGTTTCCAGTTGCTTGCTGATTGATTTTGTTAGGTTGATAAAGCTATGTTAGATGAGCCCAATGCTGATTCACAAAGCTCTTGATTGACTGGGCGTGATTGCCCCTTGCTCTCTTGATAACTGAGTTGGTTTTATTGCTTTGGATTTTGTAATTTTTTGAAAGTTTTTGATGAAGATTGATTTTCTCAGGACATTTTGATTTTTTTAGGGTTTTTGATGTGTTTTCCAAATTTTTGGATTTTTTCAGGACATTTAGAATTGCCCCCTAGTCTGGTGGACCAGTATTAACCATGGGTAAGTTCTTGGTGCTTAGAGGGGATTGTGCTTCTGGATGTAGCTTGGGTAGTCAGTCTTGCATTTGAAGTGTGCTCAAGCTTTTGGAGTTCATTGATGGTGAAGCTAGATTTGAACACTTGGCACCTGTTTTTCCAGGTTTTCACCAAGGTACCTACTCAATAGCGCCTATTGCCAGGTTTTCACTGAGAGAGCGATTTTGTTTCTTTTTTTTTTTTTTTTTGCTTTTTTTAAATTTTTTGTTGTCCCCAAGGCGCTTGATTGCCAGGTTTTCACCAAGGTAACTTTTGTATTTTCTAATTTTTTTTGGTATTTTCTGGCTATGTAGATAGGTGCCTTAACCATAGAGACCTCAAGTGTAGAACCTCTTGAGGTGCATGCTATTGATGTATTCGGGGAGCTGATCTCCTTCTAGTGTCGCTAGTATGAGTGCCCCACTCTGAGTAGAGCTGACAATGACAAAAGGTCCTAGCCAGTTAGGCTTGAACTTTCTGGGTTTGACTTGCTCTGCTTAGTTCTTTTGATTTTCCATGAGGACAAGGTCTCCTACCTCAAATGTTCATGGCTTCACCTTCTTATGATAGTTCCTTCTAAGGCAATTCTGATAGCCTTGTAAGTGGTTGAAGGCATGCTGTCTTCTTTCATCTAGTAACTCTAGTTCACTGAGCCTTGCTACTCTATAGTCTTCATCTGTGATCAGGTTCTTCAATAATATCCTTAGGGATGGAATTTGCACTTCGAGGGGTAATACCGCCTCTAATCCATAGACTAGGGAGAAAGGAGTGGCTCATGTAGGTGTTCTCACACTAGTTCTATATGCCCATAATGCGAGACTAAGCTGTAAATGCCAGTCTCACCTTGATTCATTCACTGTTTTCTTGAAGATTTTCAAGATTGTCTTGTTTGTAGCTTTGGCTTGGCCGTTCCCTTGAGGTTAGTAAAATGAGGAGAACCCTTGTTTGATATGTAATTGTTCGCATAGCTCTTCAACATCCTTGTTCTGGAAAGGTGTACCATGATCTGTCAGGATTGTTTGAGGGATCATGTATCGACAGATAATGTGGTTAAGTATGAACATTTCTATTTGCTTTCCAGTGATGTAAGTGAGAGGAATTTCTTCTACCCACTTGGTGAAGTACTCTGTTGCAGCTATGATGTATTTGTGTCCATTTACTGAAGAAGGTGTAATTTTGCCCACTAGGTCAAATCCCCACATTGAAAATGGCAATGGTGATGTAATAGGATTTAGTTCCTGGGATGGTGCATGGATGAGGTCTCCATGAATCTGACACTGTCTACACCTTTGTACATGTTTGTGTGCATATGTCTCTATTGTGGGCCAATAGTATCCCATGTGAATGATCTACTTAGCTAAGCTGTTGCCACCTCCGTGGGTTCCACAAATTCCTTCATGTACCTCGTACAAATCTTTCTAGGATTTCATGGAAGTGAGACATCGTAGTAGTGTTCCATCTAGACTTCTATATAAAGTAGTTGAGAGGATGGTATACCTAGAGGTTTGGCAGATGAGGGACTTTCTCTGGTTCCTAGACAAGTTGGGAGGTAAGACACTGTTTTGGAGATAGTTATAGACGTCTTGGTACCATATTGATTCAGGACCAACAAGGATGCATGCTGATTCTATGATGGATGCCTGATATGATGGCACCAAGAGTTGCTCCACTAGAAACTAGAATTTTTTTTGTTGCCTGGCATATCAATCAGTGATGCTATGTTAGCCATCTCATCTGCAGCTTTGTTCTGTGCTCGTGGGACTTGCTAGAAGAAGATGTAATGGAACTTGGTGCATACTCTTTCCATCCGTTCTGTGTATGGTATGAGTTTCTCATCTTTGCTCATATAATCATTGTTGACTTGACTAATGATCAACTGCGAGTCTCCAAAGACTTTCAGGTTCTTGATTCTCCATTGAATTGTTATCTTTAGACTAATGACCAGTGCCTCATATTCTTCTATGTTATTGGTGCATAGGAAGTTGAGTCTGAAAGACTTTGGAATTGTATCATGATCTGGAGTGATAAGCACTATCCCTGCCCCCACACCATGGTTTGTACACGATCCATCAAAATAAAGTTTCCATACCTCGATCGTTGGTTGTAGTGTCATGATAGATTTGTCAGGAAAGTTAGAAATAATAGGTTGATGGTCCTGAATGGGTGCCTCTGCTAGTTGATCCATGATCACTTGTCCTTTGATGGCCTTTCTGTCTATGTACTCAATGTCAAACTCACTCAAGATCATTACCCACTTCACCAGTCGTCCGGTGAGCGCTTCTTTACTTAGGAGGTACTTTAAAGGATCAATATGTGCGATCAACTTTGTTTGGTGACTCAACATATAATGTCTTAGCTTCTGGGAAGCGAAAACAACTGCAAGGCATGAATTCTCAATTGGTGTATAATTTAGCTCATATCCAACCAATGTTCTGCTTAGATAGTAGATGGCCCTCTCTTTACCCGTGTCATCATGTTGTGCCAAGAGTACACCTAATGCTGACTCCGTCGCTGAGATATACAAAAGCAATGGTCTACCTTGGACTAGTGGCACCAATATAGGAGACTTGAGAAGGTAGTCCTTGAATATTTTGAATGCCTTTTTGCATTGTTCTATCCATATGAATTTGATATCCTTGTACAATAGATCTTGGAATGGATGGCACTTGTCTGCTAGCTGAGCTATGAAGTGTCTGATTGATTGGAGCCTTCCTTGTAATCCTCTTAGTTGCCTCAGGTTTGATGGTGGAGGCATGTCCAATATTGCTTTGACTTTTGCTGGGTCCACTTCGATTCCTCTATGTGACACTATGAACCCCAATAACTTTCCTGCTGTGACTCCGAAGGCACATTTATTTTGGTTTAGACGGACCTTGAATTCCTGCATTTTGTCAAATATTGGTCCCAAAACTTGTAGATGATCCTTTTGAAGTATTGACTTGGCTAGTATGTCGTCCACATAGTCTTCCATTATTTTGTGGATGAGATCATGAAATATAGTTGTCATAGCCCTTTGATATGTTGCTCTGACATTTTTTAGACCAAACAACATGACATTCCAACAATATGTCCCCCAAGGACATGTGAAAGTTGTTTTGTGTTGGTCCTCTAGTGCAATCCTTATTTGATTATATCCTGAAAAGTCATCTATGAGTGATAGCATTTGATGTCCAGCAGTTAGATCTACTATCATATCTATGTTGGGTAAAGGAAAGTCATCTTTGGGAAAAGCTATGTTGAGATCCCTGAAGTCTATGCAAATCCGTATCTAACCACTATGCTTTGTAACTGGTACCAAGTTAGATATCCAGTCCGCATATGGTATAGGTCTTATGAACTTAGCATCCAGGAGCTTTTTCAACTCTGCCTTGACTAGCAATGCAACATGGGGATACATCTTTCTCAGCTTCTGCTTAACAGGTTTGGCATTGGGTAGCAATGGGAGATGGTTTAGTACTAGCTCTGGATCTAACCCTGGCATATCCAAGTAGGACCATGCAAAATTGATCATCCTTTCCTTGAAGAAATTGATGAACTGTTCTCTCTCCTCAGGAGTGAGTGATTTTGCCAAGTATATGTTCTTTGGGTTCTTGTCATCTCCCAAATTGACTTCCTCTATTTCTTCTTCTAGTAATACTGACTTCTCCTATGTCAAGGGGAGGAGTTCCTTCTTTCCATCGTCTAGTGCCTCCATGAGATTTTCGCTAGAAGATACGTCTTGTTTTAGCTTTTTATCATTCTTTTGTTCTTTTTTCTTATGTGGATTGGAAAGAGGAGCTTCCTCCCTGAAATATGCCACTCTGTCGAGGTTAATGGAGAAGCCTACCTTGTGGTATCCTAATGGAATGCCTTCCCTAAGTCCCATAAAATGAGCTATAGCCTCATCGTTCTTGAAGACATCTAAATCAGGTGGTCCTTGTTGATCCCACTCTATGAGCTCAGGGTGTACAAGACAGATAATTTCATGGTTGTTTGGCTCTAGTTGACTGAAAGGGACTACAAATATGGTTCCTACAAAGATGGAATGTAATGTGGACGCACCACTTGAGGTCTGATAAATGACATGCTTATCTATGCAGGGTTGTTCGGTAATGTTCAATTGGTCAAGTAAGTCTTCTAGATTTATGATAGTGTCTGACTGAGGGGAATAATCTGGGATCAACGGTTCAGAGTCATGAAGGGATCTCCACTCATACTCATGGGATTCAGTCTCAATAGAATGCTCGTCAGATGTCTCACTTCCTTGGTTATCATCGATTGCTATGTGGAGGTCTATTCGGGTTTGTGTAGTTCCCTCTTCGGTGGGCAAAAACTGTGCTAATATGTTTCTTATTAAGACATGTTCTGTGTTGTGCCCCCGGTGCATCTTTTCTATTTGTTCATGATTAACTTGAATGTCTTGGATTACATGAATGATTCTCTATTGTCCATAGACCAAACCTCTTATGTTTCTCTGGGTTGGCGGGAGAGACAATTGCATTATGCCTTGTTGTCTTGCCCCCAGCCCAATTGTACCATCGTACCCAAATATTTGTATCATTGTGTAACCATTACCATAGTTTGAAAGGGGTAGTGGTGGTTGGATTGTCTCTGGTGGGTCTTGGTATAACCAAGTATTGATGTCTTGTTCAAATGGCTTTTCTTCCGCTATGTCTCCCCATCAAACAAAGGTTGTGGGTGGACATCTGAATAGAGCAGGCCGTGGAGTTTCTGTTGTAATGATAGGTTGTGGCATGCCATAAGTTTTCAGGCTCTAAGGCATGTGCGTGATGGTGAAATCCTCTTCATACCTATATTCACCACAACCCTTGTCAGTAATGGATATCTTGCCCGCTTTTCGGGTGATATCTTTAAGATTTGAATCTGAAGAGGAGGGAATACTTGCGTCCTAGTTAATGACAATCTTTCCTGCTGTCCGTGTGACATCCTTGGGATTTGAATCTGAAGAGGATGGGATGCTTGCATCTTGGTTTGATGGTACCTAGTTATCAGTGCTGATTTAGACCGCATTACAATATTGGAAAGGATTGGGATCTCCCTCTATGATGATTTCCTCTCCCTGGTGTGGGAACTTGATGCATTAATGGTACGTGAAAGGTACAACTTGCATTTCATGTATCCAGGGTCTCCCTAGTGGCATGTTGTATCCCAACTCAAGATCTAGGATCTGGAAGGGTGTATTTTTGACCACTGGACCAATATGGATAGGTAGAATGATAATACCATTAGAGGACCTTTACTCTTCATCATAAGCTCTGATATTTATCCTTCTTGTGACATCAATGCTTGATTCTGAATAGCCCAGTTGTTTGATTAATTTTAGAGTATAGATGTTTAACCCAAATCCACTATCAACAAGGACCCTATGGATAGCGCTCTTGTGGACCTGGACAAGTAAGTGCAAAGGATCATTATGCAAGGGTTTGTGTGGTGACACATCACAGTCTATGAATGTGGCATGTTTGTTAGCAGCTATATAGTTGACCATCATTTGGAAGCTCTTGGGTGTTATGTCCCTTGGGACGACATCATTCTGAAGGGCTTGGTCAAGTGCTAGTTTATGTTGTGGAGATATGTGCAATAGGTCAAGCATGGAGATCTGGGCAAGTGTGCACTTTAGTTGGTCCACTATGCTTTTTTGTGGATCTAAGTTTGCTTTAGGATTGGTAGATACAGTAGGTGAGGACGGTAATCCTTGCAAGACGAATCTGGTGTGACGCGTTGTTACAACATAATTATTACCTTGGTCTTTGATACTGATCATAGCCACATGGCTATCTGAAGGATTAAGGCAATTGATAACATTATGACTGTTGGCGTATGTATAGTTGACTTGTTTTGCTTGTCCACTAGACCCGAAGGCTTTTCCTTTGTTGTGATCACGAAAGGTATTGTTGAAAATTGTGTGATCAGTTGTGCCTTTGGTTTGGGTATTCATCACATCGATGACCCCTATGTCAATCAGATCTTGGATAACATGTTTCAATCGGTAACAGTTAGCCATTTTGTGCCCTTTCACCCAATGAAACTCGCAGAAATCTTTGTCATTATACCACCTCGGTTTGTTTTCATCTTGCTCAAAGTCCCTGATTTCTGGGAGAGTGATAGTGTTTGATTGTATCAATTTGCATAAAGCTGATTCTATTGACTCTCCCAATGGTGTGAAATCTCATTGCTAGAATTGAAACCGTGGTCTGCGTTGATTCTATTGTTGACTGTTTGACACAACATCCTCTTGTACAGGAGGAGGTTGGTTTTGGGTGTATGCTTGTTGAGTGGGCCCTATGGGTTTTTGGTTGGCCATAGGTGCACCTTGTAGTGACACCTTGGGTTGTGCATAGTTGACTATCTTTACATCAATGACACCATCGCTAGTGACATTTTTGTTTTTGTTCCACCACTTAGCTTTGTCTGTTGCATTTTTGTTCGTATTCATTTGTGTGAGATCTGCAAGGATTCCTCGTTTGACTAAGTTGTGCTCACAATGAACTCCTCATTTGATGAGTTGTGTGAAGGTCAGAGCTAACTATAACTCTATTGTGAATTGCATGTCTGGAATTAAATTATCAACAAACATGACTATTAGGTCTTGTTCGGGCACATCATATGTTATGCGGTTTGCCATATTCCTCCATCTTTGTATGAACTTCACAAAAGACTCTCCATCCTTTTGTTTGATATCGCAAAGGTCCTTGATGTTGACCTTGCACTCGATGTTATGATGGAAGTGAGCTATGAACTTTTTAGCCAGTTCACCCCAAGACTGAATTCTATGAGGTAAATGTGAGAACCATTCCATTGCTAGTCTGACCAAGCTTTATGGGTATAGTCGCATTAAATACATCTCATCATGGGAAACTTCGATGCAACTAGAAAAAAACTCTCAGATATGTTCAATAGGGTTGGTACTGCCCCTATATTTGTCAAATTTTGGTACGGAGAAGTGATTTGGGAACAAAGACATGTGGAGAGAATGGTCAAAGGGGCATGGGTATAAATCCTATGTGGTGTAGGATTCAATTTTCCCCTGATTTTTCATATCCATCATTTGGGTTTGAAGGGTTTGCATTTGTTGCATTAACATGTCTGTTTGATATTGAGGTTGGTGTGTGAGGGCGTTCCTTTGGGCTGTAGTGGGTTCGAGGCTATGCCTCTGTGTCCCTTGGGTAGGAACATAGGATTTCATCCTAGGGACTTGATATTGATTTCCCACCAAGTGATTTGTAAATGGGGGCACATGAGTAGCCCATGGTGGGTTTTGATGAGTTTGATGTTGTGATTGAAACTGGGGTTGATATTGCGCTGCTGAGGTTGGGGTTGAAGCTGGGGTTGCTGTTGCTGAGTTTGGAATTTAGGCAACTGAAGCTGGGATTGTTGTTGCAGGGGTTGGATTTGAGGAAATGGAAGCTGGGATTGCTATTGTGGGGGTTGGAATTAAGGAAACCGAAGCTGGGGTTGCTGTTGCAGGGGTTGGATTTGAGGCAACTGAAGTTGGGGTTGCTGTTTCAGGGGTTGGATTGATGTTAGAATGGGCAAAGATGTAGCTTTGGGTGGGCATTGACTGTAAGTCATTCCTGCAGAGATGGATCCCTGTGGACATGAGGTGTTGATCCCAAGACTAGTGTGAATTGACTGTAGTAGCAACATAGTTTTAGAATAGTTGGTGTTTGGTGGGATGGAAGACATAGCATGAGAGCTTGATTGTCCTGGCCATGAGACCAAAGGTGGAGGCATACTAGTGACCATGGGTGCACTTAGTTGTGAGCCTGTCATGCTTTGAGTGGAAGATGTGCTAGCTTGGGTCAGGTCATTGGTTTGACTAGGCATAGTCTACATCGACATAGGTAAGACCAATGGTGGAAATATTTGAGACACAACAGGTAGTATCTGAGGGGGCTGAGTAGTGTTTTGACTTGCGAGAGGGTTTTTGGGCTATATAGTCGATACACTAAATTCAACAGGGAGTTTGACTCCCTTCTTTATTAGCATGGCTAAGTAACATTCAGGGTTCCTCTCTATAACAACGTCAACTAATTTTTTGGAGTAAGCATCTTGCTCCACAACTTCAAGCTCTGCTTCTGTGATATCTTGGAAAAAGGCCGCCCCACGGGGTTGTTCAATGAATAGAGCAGAACTGGTATTCACAAAAGGATCGTTCTCTTACTCTATTTCCCAAGAGGGGAATCTATTGATATATGACTCATCAGGTTGTGTTCTAGCCTTAGACCTTGTGTAAGGACCTCCATGAGGTGTTTGAGACATAGTGTGGTCCAGGTTTTGTAACTAAAACAAGTGATATAAAGCAAACAAGGAAGAAAATCCTTTCTAAGGAAGTCCGAGTTATATTTTCGACAAGGGTAATTCTAAGGATAGATTTTGATATAGCTTGATCTCAAAGTAGTGATGATAAAAAGATAAGATTTGCCGATGTTTTCCTTAGACAAAGTCAGTTTGATAAAGATGATGATGTTTGATATGATGAGATCAAGGTATTTTGAGTTTGAGCTTTCTAACTAACAATGTTTTTGACAGTAATCGTGCTTTACAAAGAAGGGATAAAATTTAATGTTTAGAGATTCACACAATGTTCTTCACATTTTCCTGGGATAGACACTAGTTTTGGACACCAAATGAAGAGTTCTTTCAAGATTTTTAGGTCAAAACAGGAATAATGTATCTCTGGTCAATTGCGGTACAACTTCACTGACTGCAGTAAAGTAAACAGTCGATTATGGTATTTTATCACCGATTGTGGTAATAAACATGTTGATTGTGGCAATAAACAAGTTAATTGTGGTAGACCTCCTTCGATTGCAGCACAATGCGGGCAATTGTGGTAAATGAGAAACAGTCTAAAAAAGACTAGAGGATAAGTATCACAACTTGAAAATTTTGGAATTTTTGGAACAATACTTCCGATTTGTAAGACAGTTGATGTCGATAACCCTAGACTTTAACACGTTTGACTCATTTTAACAGTTTGGATGTTTTGTTTTGCATTTTCAGAAACTGATCAAAGAAACAAGCACAATAGATACTGTGTTTTGAAGAATGAAGACTGACACTATGTACGTTCTACAACTTTTTCAAGTTGCAAGGTTATCACGAGGTCTCAACAATGAAAAATCAAATTAATCTAGGTCAATGGCTTCAGAATACAATGTTATAGGCCCAATACTTTAATGTCCGTTTGCTCACACAATAATTTTCACGCTATTAGGACACAAAGGTCCACAACGTAGGTGCCTGTGTTTTTGCCGTTTCCAGATATTGTTGCCATGAAGTGAAGATCTCTTTCACTACACAAATACCATGGGACACACATGTTGGGAATCTTGGGGGGAAATTATGCAACCCCTTGCACTATAATAAGGTACCTGTTCGGAGGTAAAATGGGTTGGCCTCTAATTAATGAAGGTTATAGTAAGGGTCCGTGGTGTCTCTCCAATCGGTTTGTATGTGTGTGACTCACTTAAGAGCCTATTTGATCACGCTGGCTCCTTAGGAATATTCACCCGATCTAGACTATTACCAACACACCTCGCCCGAGCTTGGCTAGATAAGATGAAACTTTGGTTTACGCCTTGTTTATATACCGATTGGAAGGATTACCAGTTTAACGTCATTCTCCAAGGAAGAAGCACATTACCCGGACAGGCCTTTCTAAAAAGTATAAAGGTTTGTAATCTAACAGTTTGTGTAAGTGCACCCAAACCTCAAAACACAAGGTAAATTGATTAAGCTCCAAAGTTTGAAATGTGAACTAAGCTACACCACCATACAAGCACCAATGTTCAATTTTAAGCCCGAAAAGTAGGTGTTGATTGCTTGTTCAATTTTAATGCACCAATTTGAGAGATTTTTTGCCTTTGTTCAATTTTAGTCCCTATGTCAAATTTAAGCCCAAATCTGAAATGTGAGATGTGATATGTTTGGCAAGCACTGTTCTTTTTAAACCCAAATCGACAAGTGAATTCCTTTTAGTTTTCTTTGTTTAGACAGGTTAGTATCAAAAAAGATTCTTGCAAAATGAGAGTATATGTAACTTTGAAACAATGAAATGGTTGACACTCACAATAACTTACCCTTCTCTATTCTCGGTGTTTTTTCCATTCCTGCACAAAAAAATAGAAAATGTCAGTTTAAGAGTAGATAGACATAAGATTCGGACCTGATATGCAATATTTCTTGTGATTGCGGAAAAGTACTAGAAATTATGGCTGTCGATTGTAGCAAAGCACTGGCAACTACGGAGAAGCACTGTTAATCATGGCACAGATCAAACAATTGCAGAAAAATAATGATGATGGCGGCATAGATCAGGCAATTGCGGCAAAGTACCAGAAGAAAAAGATAGAAGATGAAAGAATAATACTGCGAAAACCTGCAATCAACTGCAGTATTAAACCAGTCAATTGCGACACAGTTTCGTCTATTGTGACAAAATACTAGCAATTGCAAAATAACACAGATATAAAAAAAAGATAGATTTTTAGATTTGCGACCGTACGACCGTGGTTGATCAATCCTGTTTGTCATTTGCAAGAGATATTTGGGCTGTTTTCTTCACGTTGGGTTCACCAAAATGTACGCCTCCTTCGATCGTGATCTGTGGATTCCCAAGCTTTCCAAAGGCAAGGGTTAGTAGCAAAGGTTTCACCAATGATATAAATCAAGTACACAATAACTACTAAAATGAATAACCTGAAATGTAATCAATAAAATTTACAAGCAAGAGAAAGGAAAACAAATAAATGCAAACCCCACGATGCTTGAAGCTTTTATTGTTTCTCTCTACTCCTTCCGAATCGCTATTCTTGATGCTCAGTATTGGCGGGGCAACGTCTATGACTTGAGAAGTGTCAAAAATTTGCTAATTGAAATGGGTGTGTGATCGCAAGATGGCTTGAATGATAGAACCAAACTGACATAGTAATGGTGCACAAGAGCTTGAAATCCTGGATCCTTCAAATGGTTATGAAGGGTTTATTATATAGGAATTGGTGATGATATGAATGGTTGAGATCAATCCCAGAGATAGGGAGATGAATGGTTGAGATTAAAAGGA
>MU228442.1:1588642-1602915 GCA_018584345.1 Thuja plicata
TGGACTGGAGAGATGGGTGGAGTAACCCATGTGAGCTGATTGGAGTTATCTCTTTGAAGATAAATGAATATTTAATTCATTTATTTAATTATTATTTTCAACATGTGAGATAATTGAATTCTTTTTTTGATTTAGAATTGCTTTTATTGAATGAAATTAAATTAATTTAATTAGAAGAATTTAATTAGTAAGTTTAAATATTTAAATTTAAATTATAGGAAATTGAATTTAATTAATTAATTAATGGTAATTAATCAATTAAGGTTAATTAATTAAATAAAATTAATTATTTAATTAATTTTGGGAATTTGATTACATGATTTGGGGAATGAATTTAGAAGAAAATAGATGATTAATTAATGATTAAAAACCATTAATTAATAGATGAAAATTAGTGTTTTTAATGTAAAGTCATGAGCCTGTCCATTTTTGGGTGTCTACAATTCTAGGTCAAAAATGATAGCACGAGAATGCAAAATATAAAACCCGAAATGTTTTAGGGCTTTGACCATAGAGAAAACATGTTTTTCAACTTGAAAATACTTTAACTCATGATTTGTCAATGGAAAGCTCATGAAGGAAATTGGTGCTTGGATTCCTTCCTCATTTTCTTGCAACAGAATAGCAGACATGGTATGTTCTAAAGCATAGAAATAAATAAGAACTCCTTACTAAAATTAGGATTCATTAACATAGGTGCATTGGCTATGGCTTCCTTTATATTTTTGAAGGCTTCTTTATTTATCTCATCCATCTAAAACCCTGATCCCATTTCATCATATCAGCTATATGCTTGGTAATCTCAGAAAAATTAGGTACAAACTTTCTCAAAATATTAACTTGGCCGAAGTATTGCCTCCTGAGATACAATATGGCCTAATAACTTCCCTTCAGTCATGCAGAAAACTGAATTCTTCAGATTTAAAGAGATCCCATGCTCTCGACACCTCCTTAGAATCACCTCTAATCATGTTAGTGGTTTCTTCATTTCTTTGAGAATACCGTGAGGTCATCCAGATATATAGCTATAATCTTATTTTTCAAATCTTTGAATGATAAGTCCATCGCCTACTAGAAAGTAGCACCTGCGTTGATCAACCCAAAATGCATTATGTTATAAGAAAATGTGCCCCATGATGTTGTGAAAGTTGCTTTATGTTGGTTGCTTTGATCAACTTCTATTTGATTATATCTTGAGAAACCATCTAAGCATGGACATCATCTCTGATCCTGCCATTATCTACAATAGATGGTCCATGTTCAGTAATGCATAATTATCTTTGAGGGATGATTGATTCAATTTTTTGAAATCTACGTAGATTCTAATCTCCCCATTTTTCTTTCAGAATAGGACTATGTTGGCTATCCAAGTGGAATGGTGGATAGGGTAGATGATTTGAGATTTCAACATATTGTCAATTTCTTGAAAGATAGTTTCAACTACTTTGGGGTTGTAATTTTGCCATTTTCGGTGGAAAGGAGCAGCTTAAGGTTTTAGGGGAATGTGGTGTTTGAACCTTGCTCCCATGAAGATTTTCAAACCATCATAGCACCATGCAAATACATCTTGATAGGATATAAGCAACCCCCTCAAATTCTCTCTTTCCTCTTTGGTACAACATTTCCCGACACTTATCACCTTCGAGTTTTGCGCATCTCTGACATTCAATCTCTCATACTCCCCATAGGTGTTTCCCCTTTCTTTCCTTTTTCTTTTAATGTATGCATCATGCCTATCAATTTTTTTTCTAAATTAATCACACCTAAGGGGATTTTATTTCCTTTTAATTGCACGACCCCTTGTTCCAGGTCCTTTTTACTATCTAGAGAGAGTTCGGTTCAACAGTTCCCTCCTCCTTTAAAATATTGTTCAAAAAACATCTCAACATTCTCCAAGAACTAACAAAGATGATGATCATCCCCAAAGACTTTCCATGACTCCACATTGTCAGGGATGTTCAGTCTGTGCACTATCTCAACCATGTACTTTTGGTCTCCAAAGTCTAGGTGAGGCAAAAGGACAAATATCAACACTGCTAAGGAATCAACTTGGTTGTTTTGTTCCTTGGGAACTGCTTCTATTGAAAATTCTTCAAGGCTTCCTATCTCATTCCATACTCTGAGCCAGTAATTTTTTAATCTCTGATTTTTAACAGAGAAGAGCCCTCTAACCTGTTAAACTATCAATTCTGCACCCCCTTTGCCTTCATCATTGTGACTCCTTTATCTTTAGCGATAATAATTCCCAACATCAAAGCTTTTTATTTTTGTGCTCTTGAATTCCAATTTATAAGCCACATGTATGATATCGCCCCGAGGCAGGATTAGCACTACCCCTATGCCAAACTCGATAGAGGCACAATTGCCATCAAATTATAGGGTCCATAATTGTGATTCCTTTTCTTCAATATTTTCACACTCTGAAGATTTGGACTCAGTAAACAACATGTAATTACCAAACTCCAATTCCTCATACAAAATTTGTGCTTTCAGATCATCAGATTTCAGAACAGTGAATTTGGCTTTCTCCTCAAGTTCTAGCTTGACCTTCTTATTCCCGACGGGTATGATTGTGTGAGACCATTCTAATTTGATTTCTCCCCCAAGTCCTTGCAAAAACTACGGCTCAGTAGCATTCCATAGCTAGTAGGTATATTTGCAACCAACATGGCAAGTTTCAATCTTTTAGCAGGGTGAGAAACAATAGCTACTTGAGCATCTTTGATTTGGTCTACTAGAGAGACTTGTTTTTCATCCATAGAATATCATCTTCCAAAGGTCCAAGTTAGTGATAAACCAAGGGCCTTAGCAACTTTTGATGGCATAACATTATCATTAACCCTCAAATCTATTATACAATTGCTTAATTTATGCCCATTGATAAATAGGGACATATAGAAAGGTTCAGGTTTTTGGCCTTGGATAGTAGCTAGAACATTGACCTCATTTTGAGCTACTTTCAAAATAGAGAGTTCACCTCAAGAAATTATACTTGAGCATGCATTAACATTTTCACTTCTTGAATTACAATGTTCCACTAAGCGTTGTAGCTCTGTGGCATTTTACTTCAGATAATCTAAAGGAGGGATTCAAAAATGTGATTCTTTGTAGAATTGGACAATATCAAATGAACTAGACTCCTTACCCAGAAGAATGGTACTTTGAGGCATGATTGTTTGATCCAATGCCTAAGGGAATGAGGATTTGGAGTTATTATTCCTATTTAGAATAGAGACCCCCTGTTGTTTACCCTTTTTACTTCTTGTTAAGGTAGCCATTGAGGATTCACAAGGTGTCACAAAAAAATCACCTCTACCTTCAGAATCAGATTCATACTCTAGGTAGTAATTTTTAGAGTTGCCATTATAATTTGAGTTCATTTCTCCACCTAGATTATTCCCCATAGTTTCATCAGTGGTGATTAATTGCATATGTATGGTCATCTCATAGAAAGTCTCTCCATCATGGTTTGTTGTCAGATGGAAGGTACACATATTTAACTTTTTAGAATTTGGAGGGGCTTCAATGGCTAGTTGCTGCTAAGTAGGCAGAAGCCCTAGCTGTCTCCCCTCATTTTGTCTTATCAAAAACTCCAAGTAAGACTGGTGAAGTGAGGGATTGGCCTTTGGAAAGTGCCTCTTAAGAGTTATCATATCATTCGTCAGTCTTTGCAACATGGCTTCTATGGAGTTGTTATTATTACTACTGCTGCTAGCTTGTAACTCCTTCCACTTGCCAGCCATGATGAAGTCATATTCTATCCAATAGAAGTAGTTTGAGTATCTTCTAAAGTCTCTATCTATGCCCTTTTCAAATGGAAGTTGATATCAGGAGGCATGAAATTCAAGAAGAAACATTTCTGATTATTTGTAGTAGGCCTTTTAGCAACAAAAATTTTATTAACTATTTTGTTGAACTTGGCCACAAACTCCCGCATGGGTATGAAGATTTCTTTCCTAATATTGGTTAATTGTGATATCAAGGAGTGCTCATCTTTGACACGCTTGAATCTGGCCTTAGATATTGTCCTCATATTGTCCCAACTTGTAATACAACCTGGAGGTAGATGATGGAACCAATCAACATCTCCATCAACAAGCGTCTCCACAAACAAGCATACCAACACATATTCATGTTGTACAAAAAATAAAGAAATGTGTTCATTAGGGGACACTTTTCCATCTCCAGAAAATTTTGAAAAATTCTTCTCAAACTCATGAGGAAGGTCATGATGAGAAGCAAGATTAATCGGGTCAATAACTACTCCCCATGGATCTGGCTGAGCAATACTTTTAGGTAGAGTGAAGGGTACTGGATTAAAACTGACTTGTGCAAATTTGTGAAGAGTTAGTGCTTGGAAGATGGGGGATGAAACATTCTGATTCTTCAGAAGAGTGGGGGGTATGCTTCTACTCCGGTGAATGGGCTTCACCAGAGAAAAAATTACTTTACTAAGCTCTTCCAACACAAGGTCTACTTCCCCTCTTTTTTGTGCACTGCTAGCATATCTTTTAGTATCCAAATTTGAAGATAAAGAGTGTTTCACTAACCTGTTGGTATTTATTTTTGAGGCCTATTCGCTAGGAATAGGCATGGCTCTTGATTCTAAGCCTTTCTTTGTTGTTGTCTTTGCAAAAACAACTATAATTTTTTTGCTAATTCTTCTTCTCTTTCCAAGACTAGACTTACTTGTCTGTACTCTTCAATACTTCTTCATAATCTCAAGGCAAAGGTATTCAACTAATTGATGATATATTCCTGGTCATCTTGAAACACTAGATTTGGTTGGATTACATGAAAGTTGTTTTCATTAGGGAGCACCATTATTCCCTCAGATCTGGTCAAATGATCTTAAAATGACCGTTTATATTCCCCAACATAGTCGCCAAAAAATTGTTAGTTAATAGATTAGGACCTTCTATAATATTTACTCAAACCCTCATTAAAGCCTTGTCTATTAACAACTGTTGTGAGAGCTTTTGACCAGTTCAATCTCTGAATTGACAAGTATAGTTCCCTCTGACAAATCTTCAATGAATATGTTTTTTTGATATTTTCTGAATGTGAAAGGATATGCTCTTAACTAGAGAGCAAGAGAGGATTCTAATAGATATTCATCACCATTACATATCCATGAATGAACAATAAATCATTAATTGAATGAATAAGTGTTATGTAACTTCCCACGACCATGAAAATGAAACACAACTACAATTTTTGGGATACAACTCTGCATATATTATCTCATAACCATGAAATCACATATACAGTGACCAAACATATGAAAAACAAATCTGCTAAATAACATGAATATGATAGAAGAAAATCAATAAGGACTCTCATGTCATCTTATAATTACAAATCCCAAATGCACAATTTCAATATCCATAATTAATTGATTTCACCCACCTTTAATTCATCCCTTCAACAGCAAAAATAAATCTCTAACTATGAACAACAATCTTAAAACAACTTCGAGACTCACACAGTTGTCACAACAACAAGGGGAAATTGTATTCAAAATTGGTGATCCTTGATAAAAGTTCAACAAAGATATAAATAGTCCCTTCATCTTCCATGATGGTTACAACAGTTCTTGAAAATTAACTGAAATAATCTCATGATAGATTCAATATAAAAAAGACTAAAAACATAAAAATAAATATGTGAAAAGCTATATAGCCTTTACCTCTCCCTCTTTATCAATAAATACATCTATGGGGGCCTTGTTTCTTTTATGCTCTGGAAGTTTCCACAAAGTCATCTGAACACATGGTAGGTTATCACTAACTCTCAGCTTCAAAAGCTCCTTTTCGCTAGCACCCATGACCTAACGACTAGCTGTTAACAACTTAGTCTCCAACTCTCTAGTAAAAAACATTAAGACCTTAAACTCTCGTGAACTAGTGAGTATAATCATCAAAACCTTTTATCGCCAACTCTCTAGAATTTTCTTTTAAATTCACTAATCGCCGTGACCTAGAGATAACCCATCACCTTAAAATGTCAGCTACATGGAAGACACTAACCAACTCCCGGATTGATATAGTGACTGTCCACAGGTTCCATTCTTTGGAGTTTCAGGAATTGAAATGGATACATCTATGGAGGCCTTCTTTATTTTATGCTCTAGCGATTTACACAAAGTCATCTGGAAACATGACATGTTATCGCTAACGCCCAGCTTCAAAAGCTCCTTTTCACTAGCACTTGTGACCTAGCGACTAGATATTAACAACTTAGTCTCCATCTCTCTGGTAAAAAACATTAAGACCTTAAACTACCATGACCCAATGAGTATAATCATCAAAACCTTTTATCACCATATCTCTAGCATTTTATTCAAAATTCACCAACCGCAGTGACCTAGAGATATCCGTTCACCTTAAACTATTAGCTACATGGAACACACTCGCCAACTCTCGACTTGATACACTTTCTATCCACAAGTTGTAATCTTCATATTTTCATGAATTGTACTTCTTCCATCAATCGATACATCTATAGGGGCCTTGTTTCTTTTATGCTCTAGCAGTTTCCACAAAGTCATATGGACACATGGCAGGTTATCGCTAATTCTTAGCTTCAAAAGCTCCTTTTCACTAGCACCCGCAACCTAGCGATTATTTGTTAATAGTTTAGTCTTCATCTCTCTGGTCTAAATCATCAAGACCTTAAACTCCTATGACACAACGAGTATAATCATCAAAATGTCTAATCACCATATCTCTAGCATTTTATGTTAAATTCACTAACCACCATGACCTGGAGATAACCCTTCACCTTAAACCGTCAGCTACATGGAACACACTCGCCAACTCTCAGCTTGATACACTGACTATCCATAGGTTACATTTCCCTCCATTTTCTGATGATTTATCTTCCTCTATCTCACAACATTCCCTTCATAATTTTGGGAATTCCCTTACTACACTTCCATTCTCGATCACTTTTAGCACATCCATTTAGAAAATATCAGAAGCCGATCTCCACAGGTTCCATTTTTCAGAATTTTGAGAATGTCTCTTCCTCCCTCCATTTTTCGATGATTTTTCTTCCTCTATTTCATAGCCTTCCATTCAAAATTTCAGGAACTCTCTTACTATGCTTCCATTCCTTATCACTTTAGCACTTTGAACTTCAATTTCCCACAATGAAACACTTTGGTACTTTCTTTTTCCAAACCTTCAAAACTTGCCACCAATATGTTGGGTGCTGACAAGAATTAGGACTTAGGACTTGGACCAATTGAAATACTTGACTGAACATGGGTACCTATTTTCCCAACATCCTGAATAAAGAGAAGGAATTAATCTCAAGCTATGAGGATACAACCCGAAATCACATGAGGACTCACTTCATGAAATCCTGATAGTATCCAAACCTTGAATACCCGACGGGTTGCCAGTTTTTGAAAATCCTGACACTTAGAGACTTAATTTTAAAAATGAAATTTTAGCCAGACTAAAAATATTTTAAGGCCAATTTCACAATTAAGGACTAAAATATGGCAACAACCAGTCATAACATTAAACTATTTCAGGACAATGAGGCTCAAAGAAATGACCATAAAGAGGACATTTACTTGTATTTTGAGGTGGATCCTTTGCCCCTTTTGTAAGACACTATATGATTTTGGTGGATAAGATTGGATGGCGTCAATATTCTAGCCGATGTTGAGTGCCACAAATTCCACAGAAGATTGTTTACGGGTAGAAAAATACTGTATAATAAGATGATTTGCAAAATCCTTTACCAGATACAAGATGGTTTCAACATGAGATAGGTTTTAGTGAAAATCTCATGTAATATAGCCTATCGGCTAATTACAAGTTAAAACCCAAATGCCACTAAAGTTTTAAGAAATAAAGTTTGGAAAAGCTCTGCTCTAGGCATCTACATGCATTGTGTAAACATAACATGCTAATTGATTGCCCCACTCTTCAATCTGTCACTTGGCACTATGCATGTAGAAAAAGCTATGACATCTCCTGCAAGAGCGCCGTGGTGGCATCTTTCATAGAAGGGATCCTCTTCTGAAGCTCTGGTGGGCTAGTGTCAAAGCCAGCAATAATTTCATAGCAAGTCTGGTCACTGGGGATAAAGCCAGTTTAAATCTCTTTTTCAATGGATATTGGGCTCTTCTTAGCCTTCATCGACATGCAAAACAATGAAGGAATTGAGTTGTTGGGATACAGCTCGTTGACCCTGGTGATTGCCTAGACAAGTACAAAGAAATGCTTTCACCCATTGAAAAAGTCATTGGATCCAAATTTTTTATGTCGTGTGGAATTGTGTTGGGCGACATATTCTACCTAAGAGGGGAATAGAGAGCATGACCTTCTGATTGGGCATAGTGGGATTTGTGATAATCACCTAGAACCTAGTCTGAAACATAAAGGGTTCCATGATCTATACAACGTAGTGTTCATCATGGGTATGTCCTGGTTTAGAAACATGGATGTCACACATTTACCCAACAATCACTACTTTAAAAATCTAGTCGATGTACATATTGATAATCGACAACGCATGTGCACTCTCCTTCAAGGAATTTCACCGCGAGTAGCTCTGGGAAGCTCTGATTACCTTCCTCTATGTTGACTTACATTGAAATGACCATGATGCTCTACTCCATGGCCAAATTCACTGGGTTCATCGACGTCGAAGGGGATTTCAGGGGCTAGTATTTAGCCTTCATGAGCAACGCCCTTTTAGGCACTTCACCTGTCACAACCTTCATTGAATCCTCCACTATTATTAGAGAAGGCGGGTGGATGAGTTTGATGGCTATGACCATGTCTGTTTACTTCTTCATCGTGTATTTCTTCATGCCCTTGACTTCAATGAGTCTTTGACAAAGAGGGAGGGGAAGTACCAAAATTGTAAATGGCTTGGATGTAGGCAGGGGTAGGTATGCTAACAATAAAAATTGGAGAGATCTAGAAAACCCCCTTCCCACTACAACGCTGAACCATGCAACCACAACTTGTGAAGAGAGTTGGGTGGAGGCACTAAATAAAATAAAATAAAATATTAAAAAAATCAAATCAAATTATAAAAAGTCAAATCAAATCTATCAAACATAACATATATCAGACAATTAGAGTGGAAATAATCAAATCAAATTCTCTCAAATTACCTAAAATCATATCTATAGCAGCTAAACTATTTGCAATGATCAATAAACTATTTACACTGACTAGAAACTCTTTGCCATAAAAATTTATAGCTTGAGAGAAGTTTATAAGATTTGAGATGATTTTCCCATGATTTTCTGAGCTACTGGAAACATTTATCCAACAAATAAAAACCACCAAAAAATTACCACATGGATTTATTGCGCAAGAGAGGTTTTAGTGAAATCTTGAAGTATAATAGCCTATCAACTAATAATCACAGGTAAGAATAATCTATCTCGCAACTACCAGAATTTCAACACTCCCTCTTAGAAAGAGAGAGATTATTCATATACCATGCCATCTGCATCATGACAAACATAAAGGATGCAACAAAAAATGTCAATAATAAAATCTCAGCACAAATTTTCTCATCATAATATTATCATCTCAACATTACATTCACCATGGCTACTCCCAGAGGGTGAAAGAATAGAAAAAATAAGTCATGGAGTCTCTCACATGAATTACACCATGGCTAATCCTAGAGGGTGGATCCACCATAGATACTCCTAGAGGCTGGATGTACAATAGCTACTGCCAGAAGGTGGAACAAGGGATTTCACCTCAAACTTCTCTCGCAGAGATGAATGCATTAACAAAGACTTGCACCTAAATTTTTTTTCACAAATAAGAATGCATTAGCAGGGGCTTGCACCTCAAACTTATTTCGTAAATAATAATGCATTAACAATATGTATAAGAATCATTGAAGCTGAAACACTCTAATGAGAGAATCATTCTCCACAATACTGAGCTTATCTCAAAAATAACAAAACTTCACTCTAGGAAGTGGCTTGGTGAGAATGTCCACTGTCTGCTCTTATGTGCAAATTTACTTGAGCTCAACATGTTTCCTTTGAACAATATCTTTAAAGTAATGGTATTCTATTTCCACATGCTTGGTTCTATCATGGAAAACATGATTAATCAAAAGCTTCACACAACTTTGGTTATAAAAAAGAATAACTTTAGGTTCCAAAGGCTGCACAAACAATCATGCAAGCAATTTGTGAAGCCACACTACTTCTCCTACAAACACACAAGCTGCAACACATTCTTCTTCAGCTATACTCTGACCAACACATGATTGTTTCCTGCTGCACTAGGAAATTATAGCTGAACCTGGGCTGAAAAAAATTGTGAAGTACTCTTCTTATTAGGCACACAACCTGTCCAATTTGAATAAGAAAACCCTGCAAGTTCAACACTTCAAAAGAACAATATGTTAGACCATATCCCACTTTACCATGTACATATCTCAAAATGTTTTTGGCTGCAACAAGATGAATATGTCTTGGTTCTCACATGAATTGACTGAGAGTGTTAAAAACATAACATATATCAGGCCTAATATTAACCAAATGCATTGATGAACTAATTACTTGCCTGTACATAGTGGGATCAACTAAATATAAATTGCCTACAACCTCATGTAACTTTTTCAGATGAGCTTCCATAGGAGTTACCATGGACTTACAATCTAACATACCAAATATTTTCAAAATATCAATAGCATATTTCCCTTGACTCAAGATAATATCATTTGGTTTTTTCCATACCTCAAGTCCAAGGAAGTAGTGCATACGACCAAGGTTTTGCATTTCAAATTCAGAAGCTAACTCCTTACATTTAATAATGGGACCATCTTCACCAGTGAGAAACAAATCATCAACATAAAGTACTAGGATTAAGGCTTTATGATCAATTACCTTGAAATCTAATTTGGGGTCAACATCATTCTTTAGAAGACCCAAGCCCAATAAATAATGACCAATTCTCTCATACCATGCACACGGAGCTTGCTTGAGTCCATACAAACCTTTTTCAATCTGCACACATGTGATTCCTTTTCATGAATCACAAAACCCTTTGGTTTCTCAATGAAAACCTGTTGTTCAATTATCCCATTCAGGAATGTTGTATTCACATCCATTTGATGAATTTTCCATCCTTTAACTGCTACAATAACTATGATAGTTCTAATAGAAGTGTAATGTGCCACAGGTGCAAAAGTCTCTTCCTAATATATACCTTCATTTTGAGAAAACCCTCTAGCTACAAATATAGCTTTATATTTTTCTACACTCCCATCAGTTGCATGTTTGGTTTTGAACAACCAATGAGAGGAAACAAAAAATTTACCTTTGGGCCTAGGAGCAATGTCCCAAACATCATTCTTGATTATGGATTGGTGCCCCTCCATCATTGCATCCTTACATACTTGTTGTTTTGAAGCCTCCTCAAAACTTGAGGGCTCAGATGCTATAATATGTCTCATCAAAGCAACATATTCTGAAAACTTATGAGGATTTTTACATTTCCTAAAAGTGCCATGTGGGGCTACATATTTTTTAGCCTCTTGCATAATATGTTTGGCACACAATGGTCTCTTCTTATCAAATGAGGCATTACTTAGACCAACAATAGTATATATAGGATCAAAAAAATATTATAACTCTGTATCTCGCTCTAAATCTCTGAAGGTGAACCTATGACAACCATACACATATCTTGAGAAGGATCAAAATATTTTCTATCAATTTCCATATTAGATTCTTTAGATATTTTTCAAGATACATCTTCTTCAAAAGAAACATCTCTTCCAATTTCAATATGCTTTTGACCTGGAATGTAAATTCTGTATGCTTTTGATGATTCACTATAACCAACAAAAATGCCTTTCTTTCTAGAAGGTTCTAACTTAGTCCTCTTATCTTTTGGAACATGAATGTAAACTGGGAATCTTAAAAGTATGAGATGTCTAATGTATGGTTTAGAACCTGTGAATGTTTCTTCAAGTGTCATATTGTCTAGGATTTGATGTGGACTATGATTTTGAACATATACTACTATCTTGCAAGCCTTTTCCCATAAAAATGTTTGAAGACATTGATCATGGATCATAGCCTTCGTCTCCTCAACAATAGACTCCTTTCTTTTAGCTACAACATTTTTCCGAGGATGATAAGGGACACAAAAATCCCTCTTAATACCAACTTCAATACAATTTTTTTGAAATATACTAGAAGTATATTCACCCCCATTATCAAACCTTAAAACCTTTATCTTCTTATTGGAAAAATGTTCTAAAAGAGCTTTAAATTATTTAAATATGGACAACACTTCACTAGGCTCTTTAGATTTTAGAAAATAAATACATGACTTACGAGAGAAGTCTTCAATGAAAGAAACATAATAACAAAAACCACTTAATGAAGCAACATACATAGGACCACACAAATAAGAATGAATCAGCTCTAGGATATCCTTTTCTATACTTTCACTGCTATGAAGATGATTTTTAATGTTCTTACCTAGAGAGCACCCTTTGCAGACACCTTCATGATCTTGATTTAGTTTTGGAAGGAAACCTACCATCTTCTCCATGGATGTCAAAGTTATGAAATATAAATGAGCAAGTATTTTATGCCACAACTCACTTGTACTTGTTGAATCATGAACTAAGGCTTGAATAGGATGAGCTAAAAGTCTATATAGGTTTTCATGAAGAACGCCAATCTCACATGTTGTCTTAATGTAGATAGAATTATTCTTGCATGCAAGGAATTTGCGTTTAGAAAATGAAACATTATAACCTTTATCTTCCAATGCTGAAATAGAAATCTGATTCCTCTTGATCCAAGAACTAACAAAACACCACTCAGGTGTAGAGGAACAACTAAATTTTAATGAAATAAATTAGAACCAATACCCTTCACAAAATAGAAAACATCATCACCAATGATAACTTTTAAATGAGATTCTTTTTTTTTCCAGGTTAGAGAGGTTCTCACGATAACCTGTACTGTGAAGAGAGGCTCCACTATCAATAAGCCATGTATCACTGTCAATAGGAACACTACTAGAAAGAGAAGAAATAAATAAGAACCCTTCTGAATTTTCACTTGACTCTCTATTACGAGATGTATTTTCAATATTTGTGGCAAAAACTTGATGCTTAGGTCTTGTAATACAATCTTTAGCACAATGACCGTATTTGTTAGATCTAAAGCACTGAATCCTAGAAAGATCCTTATTTTTCTTGAATTTAGGGGTTGAATCATAATTCTTATATCTGATCTCTTGAACTTACCTTTCTTTCCTTTCCCTTTAGAATTATGGGTAGCAAGGAAATGATCTTCTTTTTGATTATTTTTACGTCCATTACCTTTAGCCTCTAATCTACATTCCTTGCGAATGCAATCAACTCTCAATCAATCAAATTTGGGTAAATCATCTCTTCCAATGATTCCTTTCAATGAAGGATTCCCAAGAATGAGAAATGCCATTCATGGCCAACATAACTAGACCTTTGTCCTCAAAGGACTCTCCAATTACATTGAAATGATCCTTTAATTATTTAATCTTCATAAAGAAAGAAACAATAAATTCTTCTCTAGCCATTTTAACATGAAGAATTTAACGTCTCGAGGCTAGAGTTCTGTTGGTATTGTTGAATTCATATAAGTTCTTCAAACTCTGAAACATCTCCTTGGCTAAATTCAACTTTGATATGATAGGTACCAGATGATCCTTAACATAATCAATTAGAATCTTCCTTACTATGATTTTGTTCTTTGTCCATTGCAATTTCTCCATGTCATCATAAGGCTCAACTACATCAGAATTCACGCATTCAAGAATATCATTCTCTTCAAGAAAAATTAGGATTTTGAATTTCCATGAAGAGAAATTGGATATCCATTCAATCTGTCTTCAAATTTCAATCCATTCACCATTGTAGAAGCTTGAATCAAACAAACTGAGAGTAGAGAAAAGAGTAATTTGAAACTTTAAAACTTCTACTTCTAGAACATTTCCTTAGGCCTCCTCTGATACCATGTTAAATTATTGAACCAGGCTATAACGGTTGCAATAAATTGAAATGAAAAACACAAACTAACCAATAACACATGAGACTTATCCTGGGAAAACCATCCTCTTGAGGGTGTAAAACTCAACCCAAAAAAATGATAATCTCTTTATTGAGTTCTCAAAAAAATTATAGTAAATATTCGCTTATGATTAAGAATTTTAATTATTCAATCAAAAACCTGTTAGAAACACTGAGAGCGGGGGGGGGGGGGGGGG
>MU228442.1:1619711-1640284 GCA_018584345.1 Thuja plicata
CCAAATGGTAAAAACCCCGGTGGGAATTAGCACCCACAATAAACTATACTTGTTTGTAGTAATACCTATTAGAAGATATTTCAACCCTGTTAGGAGTTGTACAATACAATGCAATAAGTATAGTGACATGGTTAAGGGTTAGACCCTGTTAGGAGTCTTTTACAAATAACCCTGTTAGGGGTGGTGGACTCACTGTCCAAAAGCTCACTGCTTGATGGTGAAGGCTACAACCTTCTGAATAATAGATATGCACTATATCTGATGATGAACTATAGATTAGACCTGCTATCTTGATCAGTTCCAGTGTATTACAATCTTTCACTTCTTCTTCACATAGACCCTTGATGAATGAACCAACTCTGATAATCTACTCTGTACATCTTTCTTCACTTTTCATATCATTCACACTTAGCGTATCAGAATTGAACTACTATAAGTATCTTCTCCAAATTAGAAGATCATTTCAGCTCTTAGAAACACTTCATCAATATCTTAGTTAGCTTAACTAAGCACACAAAAAATATTAAGTCTGCGCAAGTCAATGCTGAACAGACACGACGCTTCACTGAGTCAGCCTCACCAAATTAACCATAACTTTGCAATCATCTTGAAACATGTTTGGAACCTTTGGATTTATATCATAAAATCATAATTAATCATGCATGTACACATGCATATCCTGAAGATAGGTACAACTCATGAAACACATTATATACGTCGGCCCTAAACCGTTATACTTCTAGAACTGTAACTGCTAATAACAGAATTGCATAACTTTACTGAAACATCATATCTGGGTTTGCATGTATGAATATAACATAATAAACATGTCAAAAACATGTATCTATCCATGCAAGTATTCATGTCATCATTCAGTTAAGTTCATATAGAATTACTACTGTGTATTATATGTTGTCATCAATGACAAACATACAAACAATCCACTCTCAGAATCAAATCTCCAACAAAGTATTGCTAAGGTACCTTTTTCTTTTCCTGTAATTGATCCTCTAATTGATTTTATAGTGTATCATACATATCAATCATTTGGGTAACCCTAGTCATGTGAGGCAATCTTGGGAAATAACCACCAAAAAGGAATCCCCACCTGTTTCATTTCCTTTTCCAAGCCCACCAAGTCCCAATATTTTCCCACTCTTTGTTAAACTTCTTGCTCATCAATAACATTTCTTATGAAATCCTCTTCATCACATCATTCATGTTCATGGATGATGGTAACACTTGGGGTTAGCATTTTCTTAGCACTCTTAATGAAACCCTCAGGGTCCACATACCTATACTAGGCCATGCTCATCTTATATTGTCCCAACCACTTATTTATTCCTTCCATGGCCTTATTCCCAACAAAAAAATTAGTAATATGGAATTGCCTTGGGTGAATGTACCCTTCTTGTGAGGGGCCAAATGCTCCTTTTATATCCATACTAATTGCCAAAGGAATTCCATTAATGCAACTCTTGGAGGAACATATTTTGGAAGTATATGTGGGGGTTGAGGACACCCATACACCTTGATTAATGTGTAAGTCTTCTCCAGATAAAAATCTCCCCAGTTATGATCTCCTGGCCACTTATCAACTTATTCACAAGGCCTTAGAATCATTAGCACCCGGTCAGATAACTTGACTATATTTGTACCAAGCATAGTTAGAATTGGATGTACAATCCAATTTTGAAAGTCACAAAACTCATGCTCTCTTGGTGTAAAATCCCAAAACCCTAATCCAAAAATATACAGGGTTTGGCTGACCACCTACGTGTGTCCTTGGTCACAAATTTTGAGTGTCCATATCATTTATGTTGTGAAAAAGAATCAAATACATCAGCAAAGAATAATGCATTAATTTTGGGTTGGTTCCCTTATGAATACTCATAAGATCCTCATGCATCCGGTCAATGATATATTGAATGTAATCAAAATCAATAGTCACATGAGAATTCTAGATGTCCAAGATGATCATCAACAAATCTGTAGATATTCTTTCCAGATACCCATCTATTCCCAATACTCTGAACAACCCATATGCTAAGTACTTCATGTAGAAGTGCAGATCCTTGTATTCATATAGTGCATTCTTGGAACTGGGTAGTGGGGCTATGTAGTTTCCTGACCTAGGCATATGGGCAAGGATGAAGTTCTTAACTAGGTCAATTTCCTTCTTATAATTTTCTTTTAGTTTTCTCAAGTCAATCTTAGTGGAAGAAGGATGGTATATGCCAAAATATTTCATGAATGAGGTCCTATCTAAGGTAAACAGAATTTTATGATCCTTCTTTCTTATAGTTTTAGAAACTGTATCATACTTCCTAGCAAATTCAACTAGCAAGTCTACATCCAAAAAGACATCTGGGACTATCAACTCAGCTAGACCTAATGTCCATGGATTGCAAATAGGGTTTGTCTATCTTTATTACTATAGAATTAATTAAACAAATGAAATCCAAAATAATTTGGGGTAAAAGGGTCTCTACATCTAGACATGATATCTGACAAGAATTCACCACTAACCTTTTTATTCTGATTTGATCCTAGGAGCAAGGTGATGAACTCTTCCGAATAATTTATTTTCACCTTTTGTTCTTCACCTTCTTCCTTACTTCCCTCACTAGATGAAGCCATGCCAGATGTCGATTGACTCATCTCTGATGTTCTCTTTTTAATTAACTTTCTCTGAACAACCTCTTCTTCAAAAATCTCTTCAAGTTCTCAAATTATTGCTATATTCTTCTAAAAATTCTAATAAGAAGAAGATATAAGTGCTGAGTCTATTTATCATTTAGCAATCAATGCATCCATCTAGTCAAGATTTGCGAATGTTGTTTCTCAATAAAATCAAAATTCACTTCTGCGTGTATTGAGTTTAATTCTATGCTAGCTGCGGCATATGAATTTGACATGTAATTGAATTTGAATTGAGAGTTGGAAAAAGGTCATGATTACCTCTTCTTTTAAAACCTTATAAAATGTGAAAAAGCCCTAGGAAACAACTGATTGACTTGATTTTCTTGCTTTTTTTACAACTAAAAACAGTAATTGTACTTTGTTAGGATCTCCTATATTTCTCAGCTCTGGCAATTTATTTCATTTTTTTGGAAATGACGTGACATCAAGCTCTCAGCATTCCACTATACTCTTCTTGACTATGGTTCATCTGGAGATTCAGAGATAAGGCTTTCTCCAAGTCACGGAATGTTTTCGTTAACTCTAGTCATTTTAGGAGATCTAGTGACTGAGCAATCTCTTATCTCTGAATGAGAACTCTAACCATAGTTTCTTTGCAAGATTTGGCGATAAGGCTATCTCTGAATCTCATAATATCTCAAGCCACCCTAATTAATCAAGCGAATTAGCACACACTGCTCATCTGAATCTTGATCAACGGTCCATATTTAATCTCTGCACTCCTTACTTGACTTAGGTTCAATCTAGAGATTCAACGACCAACTAAATATCATGATCTTTGAATATTTTCCTTAGCTCAGATTTGGTCTGGAGATTCAGAGATAAGGAAATCTCTAAGTCACTAAATGATTTGCTTGACTTGGGTTACATCACGAGATTAAGCGACAACCCTAGATCTTTTACTACATCAACTACCCACCTTAAATCTCACTAGACTTGTCTTTAACTAAGGTTCCATTTGGAGATTCAGTGCCAAGGCAATCACTATGTCACTGAATGTTTTTCTTAACTCTGATTTCATTTTGAGATTCAGCACCAGCCACACAATTAAACCAAACCATATGAAATTTACTTTAATTTACCGCTGACTCTCCTTTTAATCCCTAGTAATTCATCTCTTTGTATCTCTGAATCTCACAATGTAGCTTTACATGTTTTGACCTAACCATGATTTAATCTAGAGATTCAACGCCAACCACACAATCAAACCAAAGCACATGAACTTTACTTTACTTTACCTCTGACTCACCTTTTAACCCCGAGTAATTCATCTCTTTGTATCTTTGAATCTTGCAATGTAACTTTACCTATTTTGACTTGACAAGGATTCCATTTGGAGATTCAAAGACTAAAGCAATCTCCAAGTCACTGAATGATTCTTTTAACTCCAGTCACTTTATGAGATCACGAGATAGCTATAAGATTTGTTTTGCATCAAAGACTGATACTAAATATCAGTAGACTCAACATTAACCCTTGTCTATTCTGAGATCCATAGATAACCTTGATCTCTAAATCTCCCAATATCCATGTTAGCTCTATTCAAATTCTGAGATTCAGAGATAGAATTAATCATTGAATCATTGAATGAGATACAAAACCGTTGACTATATCTAGAAATTTGGTGACAACCACACATCTCTTATTTGATCAATGATGCTCGCTGAGTCTCTAAATTTTTTAGCTAAACCTTAGTCTATTTGGATATTGGGAGATAATACTTTACCTCATAATCTCTGAATATTTCTTTCAACCCTAGTTTGATCTTGAGATCTAGAGATAACATGTATCTCTGAGTCACTCAAAGATTGTCTTGACTCTGGTTTAATTTAGAGATTGAACGCCAACCACTCATCTTGGTTTATATCGACGATCCTCTCTAGATCTCATAAGAATTTATCTATCCCCAAGTTCATTCTGAGATCAAGAGATACAGGAAATCTTGTGATCTATAGATAACAGTCTTAACCATGATTTAGTCTGGAGACTTGGAGATAAAGGCTATCGCTAGATCGCTGAATGAAATACGTAACCTTGAGTTCTATTCTGAGACTTAGCACTAACCACCCATCTTGTTAAACTTCTAGACACATGTCAGCATCTCTGTTTGTTACCTCTGAATTTTTGAAATATTTTTGACTTCTTGACCTTTTCTAGCGATTTAGTGCAAGCCTTAGATCTCTGATCTGATTAACTGTCTAGATCTTATCTTGGAAAACTCAACTTTAATTCACATGAATCTAGAGATCTAGAGACCAATAAAACCTCATGATCTCCAAATGTTATTCTTAACTGGGGTCAAGTCTCTAGATTCAAAGATAAGATTATCTCTGAATCGCTGGATCAAATGCTTAACTTGAGTTTGGTTATGAGATTGAATGAGAGACACACATCTGATCCTCAATCAATAGCTATTGCTATATTTTTGAATAATTTTCTCTCTGCTTGGCTTATTTGGAGATTTAACACTAGCCACACATCTAAGACATGATCAATGGTTAGCATTTAATTGCTTAAGATTTAACTTAACTCAGCTCATGTTCAAAGATTTAGCGCCAACACAGGTCTCGTGATCTCTGAATGAAATATTTAACCATGGTCTCTTTAAGAGATTTAGTGACAACATTTTCTCCAAGTCACTGAATGAATTCTTTAACTCAGCTTAACTTAAGAGACTCAGTGCTAGCCTTTTATCTTTGCTAGCATCTATGGTCTGCACTTGATCTCCAAATGTTAGATGACTTAACCATTCCATTACGAGATCCAAAGACTAACATTACTTGTTATACCCTT
This sequence comes from Thuja plicata, assembly GCA_018584345.1. NCBI lineage: Eukaryota > Viridiplantae > Streptophyta > Pinopsida > Cupressales > Cupressaceae > Thuja > Thuja plicata. The sequence continues at coordinate 1,625,208 of MU228442.1, forward strand.
TACTTCATTGCTAAATGAAACCATCTTGACCACCAAGATCTCAATATTTTGAGATAACCATTGCGCCAAGTTGCTGAATGAAAAGAACTAACTGCCAACCTGTATGAGACTTAGAGACTTAAAAGACATGCGCATAAAGGTCAACTTAAAAAAAAAAGGATCTAGGGCAATATTTTACAAATTTTCCAACACAAACCCTATCAAGGACAAAAAGGACTTAGGGCTTAGGGTTCTTATGCATATTTTAAAGCCAAAATTCTTTGGGACACAAGAATTTTGAAGAATTTTGTAGACACACTTGAAAACACCAGACGGTAAGGCATATAGGATGACATTGGGAACCAAATTTTTTAACATGACTCAGAAAACCTAAAATAGACCCAACAAAAGTAACATAATACCAAAAACTAATTAATAAAGAAATAGACAAAAGACCACACAAATCACAATGAATCAGCTCTAGGATATCCTTTGCTATACTTTCACTATTATGAAAACAAAATTTAATTTCTTACCATCATGATCCTAATTTAGCTTTGGAAGGACAACTACCATTTTCTCCATGGATGAAAGAGTTCTGAAATATAGATGAGAAAATCTTTTGTGCCACTACTCACTTGTACTTATTAAATCATGAACTAAAGCTTGAGTAGGATGAGATGAAAGTCTACATAGGCTGTCATGATGAAAACCAATCTCACGTGTTGTCTTAATGCTAGAGTTATTATTCATTGCAAGGACTTTTCCTTCAGAAAATGCAACATTACATCCTTTATCTTCCAATGTTGAAAGAGAAATAAAATTCTTCTTAATTCCAGGAATGAACAAAACATCACTTAGGTGAAGAGGAACACCTGAATTTAAATGGAATGAAGTACAACCAACACCCTTCATAGAATAAAAAACATCACCACCAATGATAACTTGTAAATGAGAGTCTTTTTCTTTCAGGTTAGAGAAGTTCTCATGATAACCTGTAATGTGATGAGAGACTTCACTATCAATAAGACATGTATCACTATCAGTAGGAATATTACTAGAAAGAGAAGAAATAAATAAGAACCCCTCTAAATTTTCACTTGAATCTCTATTAGGAGATGAATTTTCAAAATTTATGGCAGAAACTTGATGCTTAGGTCTTGTAGTACAATATCTAGAAAAATGACTGTATTTGTCACATCCAAAGCATTGAATCCTAGAAATACCCTTCTTCTTTTTCTTGAATTCAGTGGCTAAATCATAATTCTTATCTCTAAATCTCTTGAAGTTACCTTTCTTTCCTTTCCCTTTAGAAGTATTGCAAGCAAGGACATGATCATCTTCTTGATGAGTTTTATCTCGATTACCTCTAGCCTCTAATATGTAGTCCTCCTCAATGCAATCAACTCTCAATCGATTAAATTTTCATAGTTCATATCTTCCACTAATTCCTTGAATGGAGGATTCCAAAGAATGAGGAAGGTCATTCATGGCCAACCTAACCATATATTTGTCCTCAACTGAATCTCCAATTGCATTGAGCTTATCTTTTAATTTTGTAATCTTCATAAAGAAATAAACAACATATTCTCCTGTAGCCATTTTAACATGAAGAAGTTGATGTCTCAAGATTTGAGCTCTGTTGGTTTGTTGAATTCACAGAAGTTCTTCAAATCCTCAAACATCTCCTTGTCTGAATTCAACTTTGATATGGTAGGTACTAGATGACCTTTATGACCTTTAATAGAATCAATTAGAATCTTTCTTTGCATGATTTTGTTCTTTCTCCATGCGCTTTCTCTGTGTCATCGGAAGGCTCAGCTACATCAAAATTCATGTAGTCAATAAGATCATTATCTTCAAGCACAATTAGGATTCTTAATTTCCATGAAGGGAAATTGGATGATCCATCCAATCTGTCTTTAACTTTCAATCCGTTCACCATTGTAGAAGCATGAAACAAACAAACTAAAAGTAGAGAAAAGAGTAATTTGAACCTTTAAAAATTATGGTTTTGGATCATTTCCTTAGACCCGCTTTGATACCATGTTAAATTATTGAAAATGAATATAACAATTGGAATAAAATCAAATGCAAAACACAAAATAAAAAAGAACACAGGAGACTTATTCTAGGAAAACCTCATCTTGACAGTGAAAAAACCAACCCAGAAACTTGATGATATCTTTATTGAGCACTCAAAAAAATTAAAGTAAATTCTCGATTATGATTGAGAATTTTAATCATTCAATCAAAAACCATATTCCTCTCCCAAGATAGATCACTTTGACTATATAAGACATAACTCATAATGAACACTAAAGTCAAACTGATACAATAAATCTAGAACATACTTTACTAGATGAGGATGTTGATTATACATAGATTGCACACGCAACGATAATCTCTATAGGAAATACAATATGTAGAAATAAATAATAATACTATTATTCTCTTAGAATGAAGGTTTGTTCAAGAATATTGAAAGAGACTAGAATGCCAAAACTACATAGTGACCAAAATTTGAAGCTCATGATTCTCCTCCAGCAAACTAAATAATAAAAAACTACATCACCGGTACCCAAGAGTAATTTCTTCTCCCTTTACTCCATCCAAATGACACAACAATATGACCAAAGTGCCACTCATGAAAAATTCAAGAGACCACCGTTACATACCGTTGATGATTCAAGATGAACGAATGATATTAATACAAAGAGACTACGATGCCACATCATTGTGTATACAATAGTTACTAGTAATTAAAAATAGGTATGAAATAAATATATGAACCGTTGTGAGCCGGATGGAATCCCAACAACTATGGTGATGAGCCACATCATGATTCCAATACTAGACATGCATGAAGCCATGCTAAGTTACACAAAAGTGAAGAAGGTAAGATAACATATGAGAGAAAATCATTCACAAAGAACCATACAACATAGTATAAGAATATGCACGATGATACAACTAGGTGGGAATAAGAAGAAAAAATATTGAAGCATCTACAAAGTGAATCATAGATCATCCTGTTAAAATATAGAAAATTGAAATACAAGAACTGAAGAATAATCGAACACTGTAGGAACAATTACAGATAAGAATAATCTATCTCACAGCTACCATAATTTCAACACTCTCTCTTAGAAAGAGAGAGATTATTCATATGTCATGGCATCTGCACCATGAAAAAAATAAAGGTTGCAACAAAAAATATCAATAGTAAAATCTCATCACAAATTTTCTCATCATAATATTGTCATCTCAACATGACATTCACCTTGGCTACTCCAGAGGGTGATATAATAGAAAGAATAAGTTATGGAGTCTCACACATCACTTCCACCATGGTTAATCCCAGAGGGTGGATCCACAATAGCTACTCCTAGAGGGTGGAACAAGGTCTTTCACCTCATACTTCTCTCTCAAAGAATAATGCATTGACAAGAGATTTCACTTCAAAAAAAATTCACAAAGAAGATTGCATTAATAAGGGCTTGCACCTCAAACTTCTTTCACAAAGAATGCATTAACAACATGTATAAGAATCACTGAAGTTGAGACTCTCTCTCACTAAGAGCATCATTCTCCAATATACCCAACTTATCTCAAAAATAACAAAACTTCACTCTAGGAAGTGGTTTGGAGATAATGTCTGCTCTCTTCTCTTCTGTGCAAATGTACTTGAGCTCAAATGCTTTCCTTTGAACCATATCTCTAAAGTAATCATATTTTATTTCCACATGCTTGGTTCTATCATGGAAAATAGGATTAACCAGAAGCTTCACATGAATTTTGTTATCACAAAGAATCAATGTAGGTTCCAAAGGTTTCCCAAACAATCTTGCAAGCAGTTTATGAAACCACACTGCTTCTCTTATAGCCACACAAGCTAGAACGTATTATTTTTCAGCTATACTATGAGAAACACATGATTATTTCCTACTGGACAATGAAATCTTAGTTGAACCTAGGATGAAACAACATCCTGATTTTCTCTTCATGTCAGGAACACAACCTACCCAATCTGAATCAGAAAAACCCTGCAAGTTAAGTTCTCCACAAGAATATTTTAGGCCATATTCCACTATACCATGTACATATCTCAAAATGTGTTTGGCTGCAAAAAGATGAATCTTTATTGGTTCACACATGAACTGACTAAGAGTGTTAACAACATAACACATATCAAGGTTAGTATTAACCAAATACATTAATGAACCAATTAATTGCCTCTAAATAGCGGGATCAACTAAATCTGAATTGGCTGCAACCTCATGTAACTTTTTCAGATTAGCTTCCATAGGAGTTACCATGGACTTACAATCTAAAATTCCAAATCTTTTCAAAATATCAATAACATATTTCCCTTGACTCAAGATAATATCATTTGGTCTTAGCCATACCTCAAGTTCAAGAAAGTAGTGCATAAGACCAAGGCATTTCATTTCAAATTCAGAAGTTAAATCCTTACATTTAATAATGAGACCATCTTCACTAGTGAGAAATAAATCATCAACATAAAGTACTAGGATTAAGGCTTTACCATCAATTATCTTGAAATATAAGTTTGGATCAACATCATTCTTTAGAAAACCCAAGCTCAATAAATAATGATCAATTCTATCGTACCATGCACATGTAGATTTCTTGAGGCCATAGAAGATATTTTTTAATCTACACACATGTGAGTCCTTCTCATGAATCACAAAACCCTGTGACTGCTCAATGAAATCCTCTTCTCCAATTATCCCATTCAAGAATGTTGTCTTCACATTTATTTGATTAAATTTCCATCCTTTAACTACTGCAACAACTATGATATTTTTGATAGAATTTTAGCGTGCCACAGGTGTAAAAGTCTCTTTATAATCTATACCTTATTTTTAAGAAAACCCTCTAGCTACAAATCTAGCTTTATAGTTTTCTACACTTCCATCATTTGCGTGTTTGATTTTGAACAACCACTTATAAGAAACAATAGATTTACCTTTGGGCATAAGAAAAATGTCCCAAATTTCATTCTTGATTATGAATTGGTACTCCTCCATCATTGCATCCTTCCATACTTTCCTTTTTGAAGCCTCCTCAAAAATTGAAGGCTCAGATATTATAATATGACTCATCAAAGCAACATATCCTAAAAACTTATGAGGTCTTTTACTTTCCCTGAAAGTGCCATGTAGGATTGCATATTTTTCATCCTCTTTAATAGTATTCCTGGCCCACAATGGTCTCTTCTTATCAAATTAAGCATTACTTTGACCAACAATAGTATCTATAGGATCAACAAGATTAGAAAAATCTTTCAACTCTGTAGTCTTCCTCTGAATCTCTAAAGGTGAATCTGGGACAACCATATGCATATCTTTAGAAGGCTCAAGATCTTCTCTATCAATTTCCATATTCAATTATTTAGATCTTTTACAAGCTACATCTTCTTCAAAAGAAACATCTTTGTTGATTTCAATCTTCTTTTGACTTGGAATGTGAATTCTGTATGCTTTTGACGATTCACTATAACCAACAAAATGTGTTTCTTTCTTGAAGGTTCTAAATTAGTCCTTTTATCTTTTAGAACATGAATGTAAACTGGACATCAAAAAATTCTGAGATGACTAATATATGGTTTAGAATCTGTGAATTCTTCTTCAGGTGTCATATTATCTAGGATTTGATGTGGACTACAATTTTGAACATATACCGCTATCTTGCAAGCCTCTACCCATAAAAATGTTTGAAGACCTTGATCATCAATCATAGCCTTCGCTGCCTCAATAATATGCTAGTTCTTTCTTTTAGCTATACCATTTTGTTGATGAGTATAAGAGACACAAACCTCCCTCTTAATCCAAACTTCAATACACTATTTTGAAATATAGCAGAACTATATTCACCCCAATTATCAGACCTTAAAACCTTTATCTTCTTATTGGACAAATTTTCTACAAGAGCTTTAAATTATTTAAATTTGGACAACACTTCATCAGACTCTTTAGATTTTAGAAAATAAATCCATGACCTAAGAAATAAGTCATCAATCAAAGTAACATAATACAAAAAACCACGTAGTGAAGCAATAAACATAGGACCACATAAATCAGAATGAATCAGCTCTAGGATATTCTTTTCTATACTTTCACTACTATGAAAAGGATTTTCAGTGTTCTTGCCTAGAGCACACCCTTTGTAGACACCTTCATGATCTAGATTTAGCTTTGGAAGGACAAATACCATCTTCTCCATGGATGAAGAAGTTCTGAAATATAGATGAGAAAATCTTTTATGTCACAACTCACTTGTAATTATTGAATCATGAAATAAGGCTTTAATAGGATGAGATGAAATTCTATATAGGCTGTCATGATGAATATCAATCTCACGTGCTGTCTTAATTCTAGATTTCTTCATCCATGCAAGGAATTTACATTCGATAAATGCAACATTATAAATTTTATCTTCCAATGCTGAAATAGAAATCAAGGTCCTCTTAATTCCAAGAATGAACAAAACATCAATTAGGTGAAGAGGAACACATGAATTTAAATGAAATTAAGTAGAACCAACACCCTTCACAAAATAGAAAGAATCATCACAAATGATAACTTGTAAATGAGGGTCTTTTTCATTCAGGTTAAAGAGGTGCTCATGATAATGTGTAATGTGATGAGAGGCTCCACTATCAATAAGCCATGTATCACTGTTAGTAGGAAAATTAATAGAAATAGAAGAAATAAATAAGAACCCCTCTAAATTTTCACTTGAATCTCTATTAGGAGATGCATTTTCAACATTTGTGGAAACAACTTGATGCTTAGGTCTTATAGTACAATCTGTAGAAAAATGACCATATTTGTCACATCTGAAGCATTGAATCCTATAAATGTCCTTTTTCTTGAATTCAGGGGCTAGATCACAATTCTTATCTCTGAATCTCTTGAATTTACCTTTGTTTCCTTTCCCTTTATAAGTATGGGTAGAAAGGATATGATATTATTCTTGATTAGTTTTACATCCATTACCTCTAGCCTCTAATCTACATTCCTCCTAAATGCAATCAACTCTCAATTGGTCAAATTTGGGTAGTTCATCTCTTCCATTGATTCCTTCAATGAAGGATTCCCAAGAATGAGGAAGGCCAAAAAACCAACATAACCATATATTTGTCCTTAAAGGAATCTCCAATTGCATTGAGATGATCCTTTAATTCTATAATCTTCATAAAGAAAGAAATATCAGATTCCCTTCTAGTCATTTTAACATGAAGAAGTTGACATATCACGGCTAGAGCTCTACTAGTATTGTTGAATTCATACAAGTTATTAAGTCTCAAACATCTCCTTGGCTGAATTAAACTTTGATATGGTAGGTACTAGAGGATCCTTAATACAATCAATTAGAATATTTTTTTCCATGATTTTGTTCTTTCTCCATTGTTCTTTTTCTGTGTCATCAAAATGCTCAACTACATCCAAATTCAAGTAGTCAACAAGATCATTCTCTTCAAGTGCAATTAGGATTCTCAATTTTCATGAAGAGAAATAGGATGATCCATACAATATGTAATCAAATTTCATTCCATTCACCATTGTAGAAGCCTGAAACAAACAAACTGAAAGTAGAGAAAAGAGTAATTTAAACCTTTAAAACTTTTGGTTCTGGATCATTTCCTTAGACCTGTTCTAATGCCATGTTAAATTATTGAGCTAGAATATAACTATCACAATAAAATGAAATGGAAAACAAAAAATAACAAAGAACACAAGAGACTTATCCTAGGATAACCCTCCTCTTGAGGGTGAAAAACCCAACCCACAAAATTGATGATCTCTTTATTGATTTCTCAAAAAAATTAAAGTAAATTCTTTCTTATGATTGAGAATTTTAATCATTCAATGAAAAAACTTATTTCTCTGTCAAGATAGAACACTTTGACTATATGAAATAGAACTCACAATGATCATGAAAGTCTTACAGATACAATAAATTGAGAGCACACTTTATTGAACAAGGATGTCAATCATACACACAAAAATAATCTCTACAGCCAATACAATCTAAACAAGTACATAATAATACTATTAATCTCTTTGAATGAAGGTCTGTTCAAGTATTTTGAAAGAGACTAGAATGCCAGAACCACACAATGACCAAAATCTGAAGCTCGCGATTCTCCTCCAGTGAACCCAATAATCAACGACTACATCCCCGATACCATAATTTAAACAATTATTTTGTACCTTGGGGGTTGTTACAGATCACTTAGTTGGTTTCCTAAAATTTTTCACAATATCATGTTTGAATCTTCATATCCCAGGTGCTTTGGAAAAGATAAATTTTAAAGATTTTAGATGCATCATTAAGATTTCACACTTGAATAATGTGATAATAATTGATCTTTTTCAAAATTTCTTTGGTAGAGACAATATTTGAATAATTTGGATGCCTAATTTTGAACAAATTGAAATAGTTGTATTTTGATAATTTTCAAGTACATTAGTGATTTTTTTGCAAAGAAAATGACCGCAATAAAATAGTATAAAGTGTAAAAAAATCCCCAACCTTAGGAATAGAGAATGACAATATATAACACGAGATTCCACACCTTCAAGTTATTTTCATTAACTTAATGGCCAACACCAAATCACCATAATTTGTCAAAATTTTTATTTCTTTTGAGAGACTTTTAGAGATGAAAACTCAGTAACATGGTTTGAATTCTTACACAAACCCAAGCATATTTTAAAAACAACTTTTCCATTATAATTAACTATGAATCTACCAACCCTTGCATCACTTGGGTTTTTCTTGTAGGCACCATCAAAAAATAAATGATAAGTAGAACCATATAGATCCAACGATTGTCCTTTCTAAACAATTATCATATTTGATAGTAACACTGTAATCACCCGAACCTTCATTTCTTGTTTGGAAAACAAATAGACAAGATGGAACTCATATATATATCTAGAATAATGGTGTTATGGGTTTCAACACAGGCATAAGTTTGACAATAGTTATGCACTATGGATGGTGGCTTTTATAATGGTTGTTGCATTGTGCCTTTTACATACTTGAGTTGCTACTGGTTGAGTGTATGCATCATGTTTGGCTATGTGTAAATCTATTACTTCCCCATGTATTCTTGCATGTTTTTTTTGGGTTATGTGACTATCTCCACAAGAATATTATGGTGGACCTAAGGGTTCCACATGGTTAGGCAGTGTTTCCAATCATTGTTGGAGACCGGTGGACCTGGATTTGTGGATTGATTTTGAGAGTGCACATCTTCTCCTCTTCTTCCCTGTACTCCTTGTTATTGATTTCATGTCATGGTGTAAGTAATGTAATTGATTTGAAATCTTTGTACATTTTTAATTGTATTATTGGAAACTTGATATAATTGTATTTTTTGCGTGTCAATATTGGTGCCATACACATCCTCTTAGCTATATTTTAAGCATGTGTATCAAAGTTTCATTCATTAGAAAAATGGTTTGGCACTTACAATATACTTAAATGTTCTATTGTGGTGTCTTGAGGGTGCCTTGATGTTCCTCTCTTGTTGCTATGATTTTGGCTTAGCTCACATGAATCTAAGAAGGATTCTTGAATGGTAAGGTCAAATTGAGTCTGCCTGAGACATCCTAGAAAACCTTATAAAATGTTGCAATGTGGTTTTCAAACAATTGAGACGTGTTTAAGAGTTATATAATCAAATTTTGGAATATTAGCGTGAATTGGTCATGTTTAGGGCCCACTTGATCTCACCCTTGTTTGAAGGTTTCACCTAGTGATGTTTGGGATGCTTTGCGCTCTTTGTTCCCAGTTCTTTTTGATGATTTCTCTCAAAATGGATATCATATTTGTATCTCATCTTCATGAATTTATTTATGGTTTCTGAAAGGTTGTAAATAAAAGTGGAGAAGCTAATTGTCAAGGGAAAATACGTGGAACAAAGGTGACAACACATATATGTTTGGAGGATGACATGAAAATTGGACACCTGCATAGATTTTGGACATGTACACAAAAATTGGACTAAGATGAAGCATCATAGTGTCACATATTTGTTCCATAGTCCATTTTGGGTACTAGTGTCCTTTGTGGGTGCACTAGTCTTTTAGTTTAGTTTAGAGAATATTTTGGGAGCTCAAAGTGTCCAATTGACTTTTTTTCGGTTGCATTGTGAAGCTAGAAGATACATATAACCATTGGAGAAGATTTAGGAAGGTTATAGTAAGTTTGGATGGTTTTTTTGGTGTTTGGGTGCAATTTAGTACTTGACATAGCTCATCCATAATGCCTAGGACCTTGAAAAAGGCCTAATTTTCCTAGTTAAAATATAAAAATTTAGGGATGGTTTGGGGTGAATTTAAAGTACCTTGTATGTCATTCCTAATGTGTTATAAGACATTTTCCCTTTCTTGGTGTAGTTTCCTAGTTTTAGTCATCCTCTTGTGCAATGTTTCTTAGCGATAGTTTGCCTTAGTCTTGAGGTCTAAACTTTAGAACTTTGTTGCATGCAAATGACTTTAATGTTTTAAAAACCAAAATATTCCATACTATTTTTATTTATCTATTTAGATATTATCCTTGAGGGTTCCTTGATAGGGCATTAAGTCTTCATTTAGAGCCCATGTTGCAATACCAAGATCTCTAGTTATGTTGTAACCAAGGAAGTTGATGTGTTGATGCTTAGATGCATGAGTGTTTGAGTTGTGAGCTAACTGTTATATTTTTTCTTAGGTAGCATTTGTTAGAGTTAGGATGAACTAAACCAAGTAGAATGTATTAGAGGAACAATACCTCTCAATTCTTCTTTACCTATTAGGGATGGATAAATACCCATGTGTGAGAGCCTCTTGATAAGTTTATGGATCCATTTCTGGTGGGTTGCTCATTGTTTGCAAGAATTTGGTTGGCCTTCGTGTGCTTTGAGTGTTTGGATGATTTTGGTGATAGTGGTGTCGCCTCATTTGACCTAGCATGATAATTGATGATTATATTTTATTTAGGGTTTATGTGACCCTCCTGTGTGCTGAGGGATTCCCCTAGTGTGATGCAGTCTCCTTGATAACTGGTTATAGTTTCCATGGATATTTGGTGGCTCTTGAGAAACCCTATTGCTTTTTTTCCTGATGGGATGGTGTAATTATTTACTTGTTGATTAGACTTGGGTGTTAATAATTGTATCTTAATTGAGCATTGCCTATCATTTTGTGTGTGATTTTTGTATTCCTTGTGATAGAAATAGTATTCATACATATTTATGATAAGTTGATACTGTTGTGTTTCTATTTGAATGAATTGTGTATAATTATTATAAATAATGCATCATTTTTTATGTGAGACATGTTATTATAAGAGAAACTTGTGTGAGTCATCATAGTAGGTCAATTCATTTAAGGACCTATTTCCCCAATTGTATTGGTCAATGCGTTCATATGGAAGTCCTTTTAGCTTATAAACTTCTTGCAATATTATGAAGAATTTTATTCAGTTCAATTTCATCATGTGCATATTACTATTGTGATCATGGTATCATGTTGTTCGTATCTTGTTAGTGTGCAACCTATTTTTTTTAAATGTAAAGTTTTCATTATGATACCCTCGTGTCAATGTGGAAAAGTGCTCTTGTTTAGTTGTTCTTATAATTATGTAAAATGTAGTAGGTCCTTGTGATAGTGATTATATTGTGAGCCTATGTATTCCCTAATTAGGGTAATCTCTATGTGAATGATTGTTAATCATCATTGTATATGATAGTGTATAAGAACCCTTGTGTTAGATTCATGATGTGCCTTGGAAGTAGCTTTGTTTTACAAACATGTAATTAAGGTAGAAATTGTGAATATGAAATTTTAAGTAAACTAGAATCATTCATTGAATGTATTTCCATGTGTATGTATTATTATTATTCACCCCCATATGTCTAATTGCATAAAGAAATCATTTCATTGCATTAGAGTAGTAAATGGTTGCAAGTAAGTGGGAATCATAATTGCATAAATTGTGGCATAAATTTGCTTAGGAATAAAATTTAGAATGATTCAATTGTCTTCTATGCTTGGGTATGTTCTCTAATGCATCTTGAATATTGTATCCTTGGGTGTTGTGCAGTGGTGACTCCCTTATATGTGGCTAATACTAGTCACTCCACTGTGTGGATTTGTTTTGTGTTTGACAACTTATTTTGTTTTGATTAAGTGAAAAGTAGGTTTTGAAGGGACCCAAAACCCTTTACATCATAGAAACTAAAGATATGGCATTAAGGATATGCAAAGACAAGATAGTGACAAAAAGACACCAAAAAGAGAGCAACTGGCACAAACACATGAAAGCCAGCACAAGACCAAAGGGATACGAAAGGCCAAGACAATGAAATAGAAAAAAGACAATAGAAAATAGAACTACTCAAAGCTTTTGAGAATCTCAATAGATTCAATAAACAACATTTCCATGTTATCCACAACACTCTTGAGATATTCAATATCCATGTTGTCTTTAAGTGCCATCTTCCTGGTACTAGCACAAGTTCTTTTCCCCAGGCCAAAAAATTCTTTAGGGCTAGTGTCCTTATCACCATCCACTTCCATAATAGCTTTGTATTGCTCATGCTTCCCCACCAGAATTTTGAGATTATCAATAGAGGCTTTGAGAATTTTATAGCCCTGGTCACTGATTTTCTTGAAAGTAGCCTCCAGACTGGAAATTATGGTCTCAATAATAGTAAATTTGGAATCATAAGCATCTAACATAACTTCTAAATCATTAACAACCTTAGTGAGGTCTTTTAGACTGACTATAAAAGAGGTATCCTTTTTCACACCCAACGCTTCCAATAACTCCACCTTGCTGGTGATGGCCCTCTTCTTAATCTTGATATCTTTAACTTTATCAAAGACCCACTTGATTGTTTTATAATATCTAGAGCCCCTTCCTTGGCATTCTATAAAACACTCATGAGGGATTAATTACTATTATTTCCCAAGTAACTAGATAGACCACCCTCCCTGGAAATATTCTCTCTAGCAACAAGATTGTCCACACCATTCAGAGAGAAAGGGAACTCTTCATCTAGAGAAACATTATTATCTCCAGGGGAAGGAATCATAGTCATCTTATCCTTAGAAGGAGGATAAGGAGAATGGGACTTACCCACATATATACCCGAGCTCCAAATAGGGGAATTCCCAGGGTGTTTGATCTTCTTATTAGGAGGAACAATATCATCCTCCACCTCAGTATCCCATATTTCCTCTTCATTATCCTCTTGATAAGACCCAACCTCTTCCTGAATAGATATATGTTTCCTATCACCAGAGAAGGGTGGATTTATTCCCCTCTTGGTGGAAGAACCAAAGGCTTTTCATTTTCCCTTGCTTGATCTTTTAGTCTTCTTAATTGGGGTGGAAGAAATGGGTTCCTCCTTCACCTCATTGTCAGAACCCTCCTCCTCTTCTGGGTCATCTTCCTTTGAATTTAAATAATCTGGGATATGGTGCTCAATAGTGGAAGCTTTAAAATAGTCATAGATTAAAACCATAAGGCCTTCATGGAGCGTAGGGTTACTCTGAGGGTTAGCCCTAACTTCCTTAGTGCTAACATTCATAGAACAAAGAAGATAAAACATGAGAGAAACCATATCTTCATGTTAGAAATGATTAAGGAGCACAACTTATTTTTTTATTGATGAATGGTTTCATGTGCTGTAGGGGCTAGCATCAAATTTTTGAATAGTAATATGCTTGGATTAATCACCAAAATCTTCTCTATATATATATTGTGACCCTTTTCACACTTCATTTATTGTCAAAATTATTGACATTTTATGATTTAATGTTAAACTTGATGTTTTTCCACTTGAGTTTTCTCTTTTTGAATCATGTGGTGGCTATTTAGAATGTTTGATACTATTAGCTCTATTTTTTGTTAAGTTTTGTTTATATCATGTTCATTACAAACCTCTGATAGTACATGTACAATGGCAGACATCAAAGAGAATGTACTATATTTGTGTGGTGGTAAATAAAATAATGATTATGTTAGAGTACATTTCTTTATGAATTGTCAGAAAATTATTGATATGTAGTTGAAAAAGAGAAATATAATACCAATGATGTATACTTATTTAAGTATTGTATTAATTAAGGTTACATCGTATCATGAATTTTGTGCTCTATATGGTTACAAGTGTCTGAATTGTGTAACTATTTATAAGGTATTTTTCATGACGAAATGTGACTAAAGATTTTTTTATCTTTATGTAGATTATTAAGAGATATATGACCGATCATATGTGAAATTCATAATGTACAATAGTTAGAATCATAATGAAATGCAAATTATTTTTCCTTGGTGAATATTATTGCATGTCTTGTGCGGTAATGGTTAAGTTTGGGACATCTATATTGGATTCTAAATGAAGTCTGATTGGATGTTTGTAATAGGCTTATGGTAATTCTAGTGTACTATCTTTCTTGTGATATATTCAACATGCTTGACTCTAATCAACAATGAATGGTTGAGAGTAACTTAGTCTGCCTAAGATTCTTATTCTCCTTGTGTGGTCTTGAAAATGTAATTAGCTAGTGCTTAGTGGTTTTGAAGTGATTTTTGAGGTTCTTAATGCATGAATGATCTTATTATTATTTTTGTTTGTAGGTACTCATCATGTCAATATTGGTGTGCATTCCCTAGCCACACTTATGGATGACATAGTGTAGGGACTGGGTGTTCCCTTAGTATTTCTTTGTCACCTATTGGTGACACACACACACACACACACACACACACACACACACACACACACACACACACACACACACACACACACACACACCAGTGATTTTTTTAGTGGCTAATATTCACCAATTGGCTAATTTTTGAAATCTGAGAATCCAAATTTGTCTAATAATTCAAGATTTAAGGCTACCTAAATCGCCAAACTTTTATAAAATTTTATTTTAGAAATATTTAAATCGCCAAATAATTTATTTTATTAAAAATTTAAACTCAAATATTCGCCTAATATTTGATAGATGGTTAGATTCAATTCGCCTAAATTTTATCAGTTATTATAGAAATCTAAA
>MU228442.1:1640334-1654925 GCA_018584345.1 Thuja plicata
AAAATTTAAACTCAAATATTCGCCTAATATTTGATAGATGGTTAGATTCAATTCGCCTAAATTTTATCAGTTATTATAGAAATCTAAATTAATTCACCAATAATATATCATAACTGTTAGTTATAGTGGGGCTGTGTCACCAATATTAGTTGTGATTATTGATTTAAAATAGTGATCTTCATTATATTCCATGAGGTAAAAATGTTACTATCTTATTTGTAACGCTTATCAGGGCTAAGATTTCCTTTGGATTGTTGATAAATCAATGACACTAAATTTTTTTTGGGACCTATTATAATAATAAAAATAACGATACATTTATCTCACACAATACAATGAGGATTATTTGATTATATTTTAAATAAATAGTAGCAACTAGATACTATAGAGTTCCCTTAAACCCATTAAATATTTTCATAGTTAGCCTAATAATTTTCTATAAGAACTCTTTCTTCTTTAAATATAAAATTATTTTCCATGGTCATTAATGAAATTTTGGTTACTGCTTGAGATTCGCCAATATTTTCTACAAAAAATTTGTGATTAAAAAATATTCGCCAATACAAATAATTTGTTTTCCCAAAAAATTGAGAGATTCGCCAATAGGAATTAATTTTTTTTAAAATAAAATAAAAGATTCGCCAGGATTTTATATATTTTTCTAGAGGGGGGTTTCTTAAAGTTATCCCTAACACACACACACACACACACACACACACACACCTAAAAAGGGTGATCATCTTCCATCCCCTTTTAGTCATATTTTGTCTTCGGTCAATTTTGGTCAATTTTGGTCATTTTAAGTCATTTTGAATTATTTTGATTCATCTTTATTATGTCTTTTATTTTGGGCCATTTTAATGTGTTTAATTAAATAATTTTGACAATTATTTAATTATATCCTAATGTTGTCTCTAGGGAATTAGTTGATTAAATTAATGTCCCTATGTCCCTTTTTGACATAAATAAACCTCATTTATTTATGTCCCCTTTTGGTCTTTTATTTTGCATATTTAAATATTTAAATAGCTTATTGGTTTTCTTATTTTATTTCCCATTCAAATTTTATTTTATTTTATTTTATGTGGCTTTTGAGCTTTTGGAGGGAAATTCACAATTCAATTTTATTATTTCCTGTTGGCTCTCCCTTTCCCTCTTGTATGTTCATTTTGTGATTGTTTAGTTTCGAGTCTGTTTTCTATTTAATGGGATTTCTTTCTCATTTTGAGGCTAACCATGATTCGAGTATCCTCATTATTTTCATATTGCTTATACTTATTTTTTCAAATATGTATTGGTGCACTCATCACAAAGGCCAATTTTAAATTTAGAGGAGAAATAAAAGCAATGAATCATAAAGGGAAGTTTGTAGGATTTTGTTTACATTTTTTTCATTATTTTATGCAATTTATTTTAAATGCTTAATTGAGTGATTAGGGAATTTGAATATGATTTTCATGGTTAAAGTTTTCATATTAGTACACTAACTAATTTCCCTATCAATAGATGGTGAACCCGATACGAATCCTTCTATAACTAATAAATTTTTCTGCTCAAGGCAAAAGTAATTGCAACCGTATACTCTTGCATGATCGAGGGTTATACAACTATGTATTCCCTTGGAATACTTTGGCTTCTTTTAATTTGGCATGAATTTTGTATTGACCATTTGTCTCAATGTGGTGCTAATCGATTGTCAAAGATATCATTTTTGAAACTACTAATGACAATTGGTGTAGAACATTTTTTGAAGACTTGATTTTTGAAACCAACTGTCTATTTACTTAGAAAACACTTTGATTTGGTGCTTAAAATTTACCTAGTATTTGAAGTGTTTTGTGCTTCGACACATTTTTGTTTAGGATAGAACCCCATTAGAGAGGCCAACCTTGGTGGGAAAAGAGGTACTCACCCCAAGGGAATGACCTCAAGCATTGCTTTTAGTTCGATCTGCTATATAAATGAAGGATAAGGTGAAAGCCAAGTCTAACTAGTATTATCGCTTACCGTACAATGCTATTTCTAAAGGGGGCATACCTTGTGCATATTATACCCCTAGTAGGATTGGTTAGAGCCTTAATTGTCTCTTTGAACACTCATAAAGTGCCGGTTGCTAAAATTTTGACTAGAAACCTATTGTTTTAGTGACCAAAATCCTTCTATTTGATAGCGCAGGAGGTTAGACCTCTGAAGCTGTAACACATTCTCACAGTTCTTAGTAGAGATAACAGTTTCTTGGGAAGTGATTCCCCTTGGAATTTGAAATTTGGTGTTTCTGAGAAGTGAATGCACTGTAAGGGGGAGCCTATGCCACCAAATTTCTAGGCTATCAGATCTGAATAAGTGCAACTCAGATTTATCCGTAGTGGGATCCAACAAATATTGTCTTATCCTAACCATAGCTTGTCCTTGTCTTATATCACAAAAAACCATTTTGTTTGACATGTTTTTTCAAAAAAATCTCCTAACCAAATATCACTTTTCCAAACCTTCAAACACTTGCACAAACACATTTATCAAACCTTGATAAAAAACAATGTCCAATTTTTCAAAACTTAGGAAACTCAAAACCTTGCAGCTTTGTTTGAACTCTCCACACATAGGCATTTCTTAGATTTCCTCACTTGCATCTTTCATCCTAGCTCATACTTTTGGTATTTTCCTTAGTCTATCCTTGCATACCCTCTTTTCTCATTCATTTCACTTATGACCTTAGGTTTCATTTAGAACCTTGTCCTTATTACCATTCTGTCATTGTCCTCTTGAACTTACCATATCCCTAAGCCATATTTCATTTGGTCCTTACACTTGGTTTTCAATTTAATCCTTCATTTTTTCCTTATCATTATTTTTTTGATAACACTAAGAATAAAAACCAAACCCTCAATGAATAAAACTTTAACTGGCTAACTAGTAGACTTATAAACTGATTTGAATCTATCCTAGTGGGCATGCAAAAAACTGTTAACACAAAAGTCTGCACCCTTTCCTAGATGGTGGTTAGTGACCTAGAGGACCTCGTGAAACATGGAAACAACCTCCAAGCATGGGAATTGACAAGTGAGATTGAGTCTCCAGAGAAGGTCGACTTCCTTTACAATTTGGATGCACCTAAAACTACTACTTTTAAGGGAAAGGGAGAAAGATATGTTGAAAGGGAAATGGTGATGCATTAGATTAAAATACTGTTACTATCTCTACCTATGATTGTACTTGGCATCAATAAAAACTCAACATTCACCGATCTCAACTCTAATATATTTCCCAAAGACCCATATGGAAATTAGAACTAATGAGATGCTATAAGGAAATATGAAGTCATAAGAAAAGTAGATACACCATAGAAACTTAGGAAAACAAGAAAGAAACATTTAGCATAAGGCAATACTATGCACAGGATACTAGAATGGTGAGAGGAGGTAAAAAATAGAGAATTTAATTAATGGAGGGAAAAAGGAAATACAACTGTAGGGTAAAAATCTATTGCCAATGCATCATAGAAGAACCCATAAATTATCAACAAAAACTTCCTTTATAGATTTGAGGCATAACTCAGATCTTACCGATGTAACTCATCGACATAAGTATACACCATCAGCCTGCAATATTTTCCCCCTTTCCAATATTTTAAAGCTACGCCGATGAATAAAACACTCATAAGATTTCAGTGAGAGTTTGACCAACATTGATTTTTGGAAGACAAAAGGGAAGCTCTATTGAAACAACATGTGAACACCATGGGTAGGATAAAAATATGTGTTAGCCATCAAAAAAAATGATGTGTCAACCCACTATAATATAATTTAGTCCATGATGAAGGTGTCTCAGATTGATTATCTGTGATAGGGTGAATGGTGGAAAAAATAGCCAACATTTATGGCAGCTCAGAGAGGACGCTTTCTTGCTAAGCATATGATGAGTGTCCTTAAGAAATCCATTGGGCATGGAGTAACTAGTGCTGGAAAATAATGTGTTATCCCACCTGCAACTTCATGAAAATATGCAACTTTTGTAACTTGAGAAAATGACCAAAACTTTCTATCTCCAGGAGGAATAGTTGTGCTCATGCACTTCTTGGAAAGAATAAAAAAATCTACTCTACTATGTATAGTTTTTTACAAATAAAACATCAAACAAAGCCATTAACTGGATTTTTGAAATGGCTTCCCTTCCTAAAAAGTTGGTTGTTCCTTTCATGTATATGGGAAACCAGACAAGGAAACAAGCATGGAAAGCATACAATAGCTCACTGGAATGCTCTCCCAATGTTGAGAACAAAGAATCTCACCGACATTGGGGAATTGTCTTTTTTAGCAAGACAAACATGCTCCTTCTTGTGATCTTCACCCTCATGCTCTAAAGTAAACATGACCAGGGGAAACTTGTTGATTTGATGTAGAGCTAGATATATTATGGGGAATCCTCTTGATGGTACTGGGTCTAAGCAATCAACCTTGACCATACAATTGTGCTATGCAATGATGGTATCCTGTTGATTTGGAAATGGATCCTCTTCTTTTGGTGGAGAATTGATCTCCACCTCTTCATGTTTCTCATGAACCACTTCCTTGGGATATGCTAGTATGGAGTGAATCTCCACATGTTTCCCTTGCAACTCCTGATCATATGATGAAAAAGAAGAAGGCTTGTTGTCTATGGATGAGAAAAATATTTCTATCACATCCCAAAAAAAATCTTCTTCATCAAAATCCTCTTGCTTTGCTGTAATAATATGCATAATGCATATCAACATGTTTTTCCTCAAGGATAGAGCTATCCTTGGGATCTTCTTTTTCATCCCCCATATCATGGAGGAATTCCTGCTACAACAACTGATTTGGTTCTTCTTTTTCTTGCAACAAGTCCTCTAATTATGATAAAGGCTCAAAAGCCAAGATTTTTTCCTCTTTGGTAGGAACGTCTTTATTTTCTTCTTCTTCCTCCACAAAAGAGGGAATCTCTTCAAATATGAGGACTAAGTCCTCTTCCTTTTGTTCATTCTATATTTGCAGAGAGGGATGAATGGATACAATCTTCTCAATATCCTCATGCATCTATTTTGTCTCCTCTTTTGGTTGCTCTAAAAGCTTATGAAAAATAGACTCTTGTGATGGAGGGGGATTCTTGAAGCTTGGAATGACATATTTTTGGTAAGATTCTGCCTCTACTTCTTGGGTCTGCAAATGAGATAACTTAAGCCTCATTTGGTCTTCTTCTGCAACAACTTGCCTTGCAAGTTTCTCCTCAAAATGTCTCTGTTTGGCCTTCATCTCTTGCATCATGGTCAATAAAATAATCACGTGTTGTTCTTTTTCATCCTCTTTCCTTGCAAGCTCTTCCTCATGTTTCCTTTGTTTTGTCTCCAACTTCTCTAGAAGGGTTTCTTCATGTTGCCTGTGTTGGGCCTCTAACTTCTTTTGCATTTTTGCAACTATACCCAAGTGTTTCTTTTCATATATTACCATTGACAATTGAAGGAACCGGTATGCCAGTTCCTCTAGTTGCATGTCCAACCCCTACTATCCTCTAATTCAATGCAACTATCCATCTCAACCCCACAACAAAGACCTCAACTCATTGCATCCCATATCCTCAAAATATAGAGTGGTTGGAACCTGATTGAAAACCATGCCTAGGCTAGAAAACCTACCAAAAAGGTCCACAACCTAATCAATGAGCCCATTTAATTCCATTTTAACTAAGAGATGAGATGGGGTGAGAGGGAGACAAACAGGTTGAACATATTGTTCATTTGATATTATAGAGGAATCTAAACCAAATCCAGGCTGAGGTTTAGGATGATTTTGAAAAAAAAGGAGGGTGGAGGGGCAGAAGTAAGATGATATGGGAAATTAAAGGATGTGTCTCTATGAAATGGGTCCATGTTAAACCATTCATATAAAAGATCTCATAGAAAATTTGAAAATCACAAAAGATCAGTAATGATCTTTGTACATACCAACGCTTTGACTGCTTGAAACTAGAAGATTTGCACTTAGATTTTCCATGGTGTTTGATTGAAAAAAATACAAAGGCTAATAAAATTGATAATAACACCCAAATCCTTAGTGAATAAAAGTTGAACTTGCTAACAAATAGAGTTATAAACTGATTTGAATCTCTATCCCACCGGGCATGCCAAAGACTATTAACACAAAAGTCTACACCCTTGCCTAGATGGTGGTTAACGACCTCAAGAAACATGGAAACAACCTCCAAGTGTAGGAATTGATAAGAGAGGTTGAGTCTCTGGAGAAATATGACTTCCTTTACAATCCAGATGCACCTAAAACTACTACTTTTGAGGAAAAGGGACATGGATATGCTGAAAGGGAAATTCAGAAAGGGAAATGCTGAAAGGGAAATGGTGATCCAGCAGATTGAAATACAATTACTATCTCTTCCCATGTCTGCACTTGATATCAATAAAAACCCCAACATACACTGATCTCAAATCTAATCTATTTCCCAAAGACCCATATGCAGATCAAAACTAATGAGATGCTACATGGATATATGCATTTACAATATAAAATTCACAAGCAAAGAAGATACAACATAAAAAATTAGGAAAATAAGAAATAAACATTCAACACAAGGCAAGAATATACATAGGATACTAGAATGGTGAGAGGAGGTAAAAAATAGAGAATTTCATTAATTGAAGGCAAAAGGAAATACAACTGCAGGGCAAAAAATCACCACCAATGCATCAGAGAAGAACCCAAAAATTATATACAGAAATTGAATTTATATAGTTCAGGCATAACTCATATCAAACCATGAAGTTCAAACCCCAAGCAAGGTGGAGTTAGGTTACAGATACAAAAGGAGTAAATATTATATCCAAATTTGATCTCTATGTGTATCATTCATGAAAATATAGGAAGAGGCCAAACTTGAATGCATCTGATTGATAGAAGATCAAATATGGTCCCAGTAGAAATAAATAGGCATGGGATGCAATGTTGATGTGAAAATAGAGACAAAGTAGTCATTCTTCTATGGGTAGAAGCTTTGAAGACACACAACTGATCAAATCTGGCCGCTGGAAAAATTCCATCAAGGAAAAAACCATGATGTGTTAGACCACTTGAGATATCAGTATAACATGCAACAAGTCCTACCAATGTTAGCCCCATCAACATAACAGTCTCACATATCACCCCCAACAAACATTTTGGATAATCATGAAACTACGAAAGAAATCAGGGTCGTGATTTACATGAAGATGCGCGACATAATTTTTTTGAAAATATCATAATAGCACTGGCCCACATCACTTGACGGTTGAACAAAATGGTTCCATGTGGAAAAATTTGATTGGTTCACCATCTCACGATATGCTTGATGAATAGGAAGAAACAATAATGGGATGGTAAAAATGGGAAAATAGGACATGTGGCCCACCAAAAATATTGGCATAACATGTCATATGTCTTGCCAATGTAACTCATCGATATAATTATACACCATCAGCCTGCAAGATTTTCCCTCTTTTTTATAGTTTAAAGCTATGTCAATGAACACAATGCTCATAAGCTTTCAGTGAGAGTATCACCGACATTGATTTTGACAATACAAAAGGGAATCTCTTGTGAAACAACAAGTGAACACTAGGGGTGGGATAACGTGACATGTTAGCCACTGACAAGCATGATGTGTTAAACCATTGTAACAAAATTTAGTCTATGATGAATGTGTCTCAGATTGGTTATCTATGATGGGATAAATGGTGGCAAAAATATCCAACAAGAATCATATTAGGCATTTCCATTAGGTCCATACCCATGGTTGAAACAAGGTCTCGAGCTGCTAGGAGATGAGAAAATTCCTCACAACCATCTATGGACAATTTCAACTCAAGACCATTTCAATTTGATCCCACACAACTCCTATATTATGATGCTAATAGAGGATCACCTACAAATTCACCCAAATCATTGCATATGAATTTATTTGGAGCTCCACAACAACTCAACTTTGGAAATGATCCCCAATTCTCTATACCTAGCTTCTCATTTATATTTGACTTTGAGAAAGGGAACAAATATCATAACCAACTAGGATCCTTCTCACATGTTGAATTAAATTTCCATCCAGGCTATAAATATGTCCAACCCAAATCACCTTGGAATTCTCAAAAGGAGTCTCGTATTCGATCTTGACCATCCTTCAACTTTTAGTCCTCACATGTTAAGTCAAATTTCCATCCATGTTGTAATTATGTCCAACCCAAATCACCTTGGAATTCTCAAAAATAGCCTCATGTTCAATCTCAACCATCCATAGATTCATAGTCCTCGCAAGATGGTCGTGACCTTTTACTAGAATTTTCTCAAGAAGAAATTGATAAAGATTGTAAAGCATTGTTGCTTAGTGACCCTATTGCATATGACCTTTGCCTTTAACACAAAATATAATCAAGTTATAAGCTTAAGGCTATGTGGAATGAGGCTAAATTACAACTTGGAAAACAAACAAAACCATCTGAAAATAAAAAAATTATAAACCCAAACTCTCAAAGATTTTATTCAAAATTGGGTCATATGCAAGAAATTTTTTTTGATCATGATAAAAATAATTTACCCATGTCTAGAAATGACTCATGCTATAACTATTGCATTAATGACATCCATATCCCATCAAGGACTTTCCCTTCAAATAGCCTCCAAATCTCCTGTCACTCCTTCATCCCCTGAAGTGTTACAAGAGAAATCTATACCATCACCATAAAATGGAATATCCAATGATGAAACCTCCCAAGTTCTATTCACAATGAAAATTCAAGCTAATACATTCCATGGTACAATGCCCTTTAACAATCTAGCAATTCTAGATCCAATGCCTCCATATGCTTCATTCACAAGAAAACCCATTTTAGAGACTCTTATCCAAACTCCTTCCATATGTTAATATATTTATTCCTTCCTTGAATCCCCCATAAATATTCTTGTTGATTTCCAATGTGAAGAGGATGATATAAATCATGAAAAAATGAGTCCCAAAACAAATCGAGATCAAGATCCCATGAATGACTAATCCAACACAATTTTTGACCAAGATCCTATCTTCTTAGAATCTAATGATGATCCTACACTCAATGTTCATCTTATCAATAAGGATTATCATTCTTCTCAATAAAAAAGTGTCCTTCCAAACTTGTTGACCTTCTACTTCCTATTCCTAGGCAAGATCATGACATCCTAACTATTCTTCCAAATGATGCTATCCAAGGTCAAGAGTAGATTACCCTTAAAATGGTGATATATGATCCCCTTCCAAGCCAAGATCAAAGTATTCCTTTATCACCATGTCCACCATAAGATCCTACCATTCCTTTGGATCCTCCTCAAGATCCCTCCATCCCTTTATTTCCATCTCATGTTCCTCAATGTCCACCACAAGATCATATTTTTCTAAGTGATTCTATCATTCCTACTATTCTGCCTCATGAATACTTTATCATGCCTCTTGACCCCCCTCATGATTCCAACACTTCTATGCAAGATTTTCATGAACCCATAGCATATCAAAAGGGTTCATTGACATACATTTGGTCTAGTTTACTTGGAAATCCTATCATGTCCTCTATTTCATATCCACATCAAAATGGATTTGTGTCCCATAAAAAGTATACCATTGGTAGAAATATTTGTCAAAGCATGCATTATAAAGACAAAATGTTATGCCTCCAAAAGAAAGGCATATTAAAACCCATCCATATAAAATCAAATCTTAATGGTCATGAATTCAGTTACATACCACATTATCAAGACGTTGGTATCTTTTCTAAATATAAATTCAAGCATTGACCTCCCCCTTCAACCCTTACATCCATATTAGGTCCATATATCCCTCCATCCATTAGCTCATAATTTGTTCATCCTTTCATGAGACAAGATTGACAAAGGCATGCATCTTTGAGGACCTATCATCCATCAGAAATACCTCCATATCATTCCCATCCAATCAAAATGCTTCAATATCATTCCTTTTCATCCATGAATCCCATTCATTCTCCCAAAAATTTGGATGCTAAGCATAAAGTCTCTAATTCCAGCAAGCCACATGTAGTCAAGGATCAACATGTCTCATCTAATTGACATGTAAAAATAAAGAAAAGTATGATATAAAACTAAAAGAAAAAATCCAAAAGGACACAAAGGCCCATTGAGAAAAAATAAAAATAAAAATATATATGGGTTCCTAAGTCCCTTGTACAAGAAATGCACTCCAAGGAACCACAAAAGAATGAAAAATAAAAAACTATGTAGATTACCAAGCAACTCCTTGAAGCAAATCTTCCCAAAGAAAAATTAAAGTTAACATCCAAAATTGTTTTCCCTCCATCTAAACGTCTTCCACCATCCAAATCCATTTTGGGCCCCTACATCCCAAAATTCATGCCCATTCATTCAAATTACAAATTTTCTTTTCCTCCATTACTTCACCACCCGTCAAGGTGTGTGCAAATGTTCTTTCCCAAAGTCCCATAAACTCAAAATCAATTTTTATTATGCTCCCTCCATTATCCATCCTTTCATCCATCCTATCCAATCCTTTGCATCCAATCATCCATGTCATTGTCCCTACTACCAACGTCTTTGAGCATACCTTTCATATCCATGGTCTATTATTGCATATCATTCAATAGTATCATCCAAAGAGTAAGATGCTTGATTAATTTTCCCATTCCATATATGCATCCACTCTTTTCCAAAAAAAGGTCAAAAGTAAAAAAAAAAAGAGAGAAAAAGAGAAAAAGAGAAAAAAAACATTCGTCCATTATTGAAAACCTGACAAACAGACACTTTGGGCAAGTACCATAATGAAAATATGGTAAATAGGCATTAGGTGTAATATATGAATGTCTTGTATCCTATACTCAGGGGAATGTTTTATTCATGCTATCCTATCATATTCCACCTTTCACTTCCTTCATACTTGGGGGTAGGTTTTGTTTAGGTTATCCTATCACATCCTATCCCTGTCACATCCTCCATTATCCCTTATCCATCATTAACATCATCCTTCTTTACATCCATATTCCCTTTTCCCTTTTTGATCTTGATGAGGATGAGGATATTCATGGGTCTCATGTATTTTATCAGCTTCACATTTCTGTATCACTTTTGATCCTTATTGTTAATCCCATTTTCATTCCCAATAGTCCTTATCATTGGTCTTTTTCATATCCTTAAGTCATATCGCTTATCCTTCCTTTTGATCTTGCTTATCCCTTCAAGTATTATCCTTGTCTTGTCATTATCTTATCCAAATCCCTCTCTTGGTCTTGATATAAATAAGGACATAAAATGCAAAACATATTTTCAAAACATCTTGGTAGGTCCACTCTTGTAAATCACTTGTCATTCAATACACCATGTCATTACATTATCCTGTCATGTCCAATCACTTAGTTTTAAAAAATAACATTTCTCCCTTTGTCAGATAGTCCTTGGGAGTTAAATCATCCCTAATGTCATTATAAATATTCCACCATCCTTCCTTTATCCATTGTCATTGTATCAATCCATCTGTCCATTCATAATGTCCCTACCTTGCTAGACACTAAGGGCACACAAACACATCTTTCTTGAGCATGAAAATTTTTAAAATCATAAAATTAAATAAAGTCCTGAAAAAATATTAGAAATTAAATAAAGTCCTGAAAAATCTTAAAAATTAAATAACGTCCTAAAAAAATCCTAAAAATCCTAAAAAGTCCAGAAAAAGAACAAAAAAAAATTGAAAAAATCTAAAAAATCCAAAAAAATTAAATAAACTTTTGAAATTTAAAGAAATAAAGTGTCATTTTTCAACACCAATTTCATTTCCGATTTTGTTTGTCATTTCGTTTCATTTTCAATAATTTTTTGTTTGCAACAAGACATACATTTCAATAGATGCAAAAAGGAGACGTAGAACCTTGTGCCCACAAATCATGCATCAATAGACAAACCTATCCAATCTTTTCAGCAATTAGTTTGATCGAACTTGTCATCATCAATCATTCATCATTATTTGGTCATTTTTCATTTTGTCTTATATAGGATGTGTCCTTCTTGAAACTGGGCACATTGATCATTAACATTTTTTAAACTATCAACTTTGGCAATTAGATCTGATTGATGTCTTGGTTTAGTAAGTGTGTTATCTTTCATTGATTTAATTTTTGACACCATGTTCATATGTTGCTCAAGGATATCACTGAGTGATGAGAGTGGTCATGATGGTTCATGATTTTTTTATTTACTTTGTCTTATCTGTCATTGATTTTATCTTTTACCATGTTCTTATGCTACTCAAGGATACCAATGAGTGGTGTGAGTGGGCGAGATTGTTCATGGTCTTTTGTTTTTGGCTTTGTCTTTCATTTGTGGGATGCTCGCATAAAATTCTGCGACATGTACCTCGACCCATGATGTATGTGTTTCAAGGTGGATTGGGGCATTCCTTTTCTGCATGATGTCTAATCTCATGCAAAAAGGATCATAGGATCACTCTGATTTCATATATGTCACAATGTGATGCATCTAATTTTCTATATCAAAAATCTCTACAAAAGACAAATGATGCACTAATAAAGAAAAACAAGGATTGATTTTTTCTTTGTTTTCCTTCTTGTTCTTGGTTTGTGTTTTGTCAATTTCTCTTTTTACTTGGTTTGTTTTCCTTTATTCTGGTCTTGGTTTTCTTTTCGATCAGTCTTGTTTGGGTCTTGTGTTCTTGGCTTTAGTTTCAAAAAAAAATTGCCCAATTTTTTGAGGGGGAATCCCACTTCCATCCTTTGGTTTGTTGGGGCAACTTTGTTGTGTGATTTGTTTTTTTGAAATAATACTTAGAATCGATTACATTGTCTCGAAGAGGGGCAAAATGTAGACACTTAAAAATGGTCATCATCTTCCATCCCCTTTTTAATCATATTTTATGTGTTCGGTCGATTTTTCTCAATTTTGTCTATTTTGATCATTTTTGGTCATTTTAAGTCATTTTAAAGTATTTTGAATTATTTTGATTCATCTTTCTCATGTCTTCTATTTTGGGTCATTTTAATGAGTTCGATTAAATAATTTTGACAATTATTTAGTTATATCCTAATTTTGTCTCTAGATAATTAGTTGATTAAATTAATGTCCCTATGTCCCTTTTTGACAAAAAAAATTTCATTTATTTATGTCCTTTTTTGGTCTTTTATTTTGCACGTTTGAATATTTCAATATTTAAATGGCTTTTTGGTTTTCTTATTTTATTTCCCATTTGAATTTTATTTTATTTTATTTTGTGGCTTTTGGGATTTTGGAGGGAAATTCAAAATTAGATTTTATTATTTGGTTTAATTATTGCACGTTGGCTCTCCCTTTCCCTCTTGTTTGTTCATTTTGTGACTGTTCAGTTTCAAGTCTATTTTCTATTTAATGGGCTTTCTTTCTCATTTCGAAGCTAACCACCATTCGAGTATCCTCATTATTTTCAGATTGTTTACACTTTCTTTTTGAAATATGTATTGGTGCACTCATCACAAAGAGAATTATTACATTTAGAGGAGAAAGAAAAACAATGAAACATAAAGGGAAGTTTGCATGATTTTTGATGAAGGGGACTCCCCTTAATACCACAAGTACACGACAGAAACAAAGAGAAACAACAAAAATTTGCAAGAACAAAAAATTGGCTTCTTATTGGCTCCACAAATGTGGAATTACAAACTTCAGAATTACAATATCAAAAGCCACATGGGCATCCCTTACAATAATCTGTAGGACAAAGCCTCAAATAACCACCCAGAACTGTCCTAGAAAACACCACGGGCCTTCCTTAAATAGGCAATTTTCCACCGCCCGAGAAGGTTCCAAAAATCTAGCCATTAAGGCCGACTATCCTTAGCATTTAATTATTTTTCACTTTTATTACAAAAGGGTCGGCTTTAAATATTTACAAAACATGAGATTAGGTAGCCCATCTTTCGGAAGCCATAACTTTTGAATCGTAGCTCCGATTGGCTATTATAACCACTTTTCAAAAAGGGGAGATCGAAATCTACAGTGCCTGACTAGCAAAGCGCGAGTGAGCCAAGGGTTCAAACTCGATCCAGAGCCTCTAAGGTCCTGAAAATTGAGCTCAAAGGTTTTGCACCCTAAAATCTCAACAGTAAATCTTTAATAACTTCGCCAATACAGATGATCTAGCAATGAAATTCAACTGACATTCTTATATGACTAAGATGAACCTTCACCTGAAAAATTAGAACATTTTGAGTTCAAACAACCAACTTACTAAAAATAGTAAGTTTCCATAAATAGCAGCTCTGCACAAGATAGCCCTTATTGAAAAGCAAACATAAATATTTTTGGGTGATGCAAGATTGCCCTTACACCTAGGATGCTCCTGCATCAGACACCCAGGGTAATTTGAGAAGTGACCCTATCACGACTTAGGTGTGCAGAGGAAAACCAAAATAGTTAACCTCCTCCCTTGTCAGCCATGATGAATCTTCAATAGGTCATCCTTTCCACTTGACTAGATATTCTTCATATGTCCTGTTCCTTGTGCTTCTACCAACATGACTGTCTAGTATGTCTTCAATC
>MU228442.1:1659526-1711709 GCA_018584345.1 Thuja plicata
CACTGCCCGAGAAGGTTCCAAAAATCTAGCCATTAAGGCCGACTACCCTTAGCATTTAATTATTTTTCACTTTTATTACAAAAGGGTCGGCTTTAAATATTTACAAAACATGAGATTAGGTAGCCCATCTTTCGGAAGCCATAACTTTTGAACCGTAGCTCCAATTGGCTATTATAACCACTTTTCGGAAAGGGGAGATCGCGATCTACGGTGCCTTATTAGTGAAGTGCCAATCAGTCGGGGGTTCAACCTCGATCCGGAGCCTCTAAGGTCCTAAAAATTGAGCTCAAAGGTTTTGCACCCTAAAATCTCAAAAGTAAATCCTTAATAACTTCGCCAATACAGATGATCTGGCAATGAAATTCAACTGGTATTCTTATATGACTAAGATGAACCTTCACCTGGAAAATTAGAACATTCTGAGTTCAAACGACCAACTTACTAAAAATAGTAAGTTTCCATAAATAGTAGCTCTGCACAAGATAGCCCTTATTGAAAAGCAAACATAAATATTTTTGGGTGATGCAAGATTGCCCTTACACCCAGGATGCTCCTGCATCAATTTTGTTTACCTTTTTATATTATTTTATGCAACTTATTTCAAACGCTTCATTGAGTGATTAGGAAATTTGAATGTGATTTTCATGCTTTTCGTGGTTGAATTTTTCATATTCGCACACTAACTAATTTCCCTATGTGTGTGTGTGTGTGGGAATTTAGTATAGGACAACACAGGACCCACATGGTACTCCTGGCTCTACAAGTACAAGCCACTATTATGTCCCTACTAATGCCAATCCCCCTCTCAATTTTATTTTTTCCTTTTAATTTTTTTTTTCAAACATATTTTTCAATGAAAACTTGACCCCCTCTATTTATTAGTATTTTTTAAATTTGTGTTGGACCTTTTTAATAGATAGACAACAAAATTATTTTTTAAAATTTCAAACCTACATATCAAATTTGACGACCATATGGTCATGATACAAAAATTAAATGTTTTTGTATTTTTTTTTCAACTGAGGCCAAAATATGTAAAATTATATATCAAAATTCATCACTCGGCCAATCTAGATCCAAGGATGAGGTCTTTTTTCTAGGAGATTTATAAAAGATTCCCAAAAAAATCTCATTCAAATGCATATCCAAAATTTACATTTGACCAAAGATCTCAAGCTCCAAATCTGCAAACAACTCATCATTACAGAAAACCTAAAACCCTTAGATCTGCAATAAAATAACTTGGACATGTGTTCCATACCTTGCAAGCATATCAAATTCTTCATTAATATTCATGGCTTCAAATTTTCACCTTGTCCACTCAAGCTAAGGCTGTAATTCTAAATCAACCATACAAACTATAATACCACTTGTTAGGAAATAGTGCCCAATATCCAATTATATTTAATTGATTTTTGAAAAGCATATATATAAGTTAACAAAATCACCATAATATAAAGAATAAATAGACAAGCCACAAGATAACAAAAGATATACATTGGGAAACCCTCATGAGGGAAAAACTCAGCCTCCAAAAGCATCCATACTCCATTGTATTTTTAGCCATAAAGAAATACAAAACACTTATAGAGTTACACTAAACACCTTTGAAAAATCAAGCCCTCCAATGCATTCCCATGTGTCCAAGCATATACCCATAGATATCATGCCACACTTCACAAATTCAACCTTCAAAAAGACTCAATATGACAACCCAACCAACCATCTAACCTAAACCACTAATATTTGCTTACTTTTATAGATACAAGATTGCAAAAAATATAACTATGGTAAAGTAAATCATGTGCCACAAAATCATAAGAACAAAATACCATTGACAATGCCAACATATGTTTAAGTTCAACGAATCTAGTGATGTGGATAGGAAAGATAAAAGGGGACTTAGAAGAAATAAGACACTTGTCAAATGACTATGAATTTGGATTATGATCCATGTAAATAAGTCGGAGTGCTAGGTTTAGAGAGAAGAGGATAATTAATAAATTAAATAAATAGAAGCATTCATTTAATTAGTAATAGAAAAAGGTGGGCTTAAATAATTAAATAAATGATAAATATTTATGTAATTGTGAAAAGAAAAGGCTAATAAATGAAATAAATACATAGAAACATTAATTTAATCAATAGAGGAAGAGGCTATGGAATTGATTAATTAATTGAAATATTTATTTAATTAATAAAAAATAATAGTAAAATAATTAAATTGGTAAAAATATTTATTTTATTAAGTGAGGACTTTAAGTATCTACACTAGAAAAATAATACCAACTAAATATGTTATAATTATAATATATTATTTATGTAAGATCAAATTAATTATTAAACATATCTAGTATTTAAATATTTAAGAAATATAATATAGTTTAATATATAATAATAAATATATTAGAAATCACACTATTATTTAAATTTTTATACATACATATGTGTTTATAGTAATGTTATTGTAATCTCCTAAATAGCCTAACCATTGTTAAATGTGAAGTCCAACAATCATTTGACCACTTTTTCCCTCTTCTCTAAATCTCTTCATATTCAAAGAGTTAAATATTTATATGTAGAATGAGTGTAGATTAAGCTTGCACAAGTAGCAGAGTTGGCTTGGGCCATGGGTTTTCTCTCCATTGGTCTTGAGTTTGACTAAGGTTCAAACTTACCTGATGTACATGGTTTGTGGGAAATTGCACACATCTCCTCATCACCTCTAATTCTTCTTCAACTTGCATTAGTCCCACAAACAAATTGAGAGCATCCCAACCACACTTTTCTTCCTTCACTTGGTCCTCTCTCTACCGTTCATCGAGCCTCCAAATAAATGGGATGTACCCATTAGCTCTAGTGTCACCCACATCTTCTATCCCTTCATTGTAGCCCATCCTCTTTCTTGGGACCACCCAGTCTAGAATGGATTCCAACCCAACCAAAAACCCAGCAGGGAAAATCACCTCCATTATTCGCTTCATACTCTTTGTTGATTCAGAAAACTATAGCGCCCATGCCAAAATCATTAAATATACATCTGTATTTGTTCTATGTCTTTTCCTCAATTGATCAAACACAAAACCCAGAATCAAAAGCACACATTTTGTCAACCTTCATCCTTATGTAAAAACATGTTATCCAATTGTTTCTTTGTAACTGAGCCAAAGAAAGGATTCTTCTCTTTAGATTCCTTCAAGTGAAAGAGGTCTCCATCTCTGTTGAAGTTGAACACTGCAAACACCTTTCAAAAAAACCGCTACAAAAAATTGCTTCATCCAAAGTGTAGAATGATGGACTATTATGGGAGATTTACCAAAAAAATTTATGCACTTCAACCATTAATGAAATGTCTCATTCACATTACTCACTGTCCTTTTAGTAGGTTTCAAATCTCTTGCTCACCAACCCATATGTCATCATTCCTCCTACACCACCTTATTAAATGTTACATCAAAAGATTAAAATTCTAAATCTTCACATGATAGAAATTGAAAGTCCTTAATTCAAATTTAATTTATTTGGTTGAAGGTTAAGGCCCATTTAGATAGTTTATTTTCCTCACTGTTTCCATCTCTCTTTACATGTGTTAATTTAAATTCAACTAGGGAAGATAATTTATCACTTATGAGGTCTATGTACTTTTGAAGATGTCAAGCTTCCATTTTTGTTTAGTGATTTCCTGAATTATAATTAGTGAATCACCTTCCACATGTAACCTTGTCTCCCCCAACATATTTTCCACCTTAATTGTAGTTAAAGCAACATTTTCCTCAACCACATAGTTGGCGTCATCTTCCAAATGCCTTGCACCAATTGCAATTGTGTTGCTATTCCTATCCCTTATTATGAATCCAACACCAGATGGGCCAAGGTTTCCCTTTGAGGCCCCATCGAATTTCACCTTCCACCACCTTTTGAAGGTTTTTCCCACCCAATCTTCTTGGGGTACATTGAAGCTAGATTAACCCAGCCAAGCCCATTAACATACCTTATTCTAATCCTCAACCAAGATGCATGCATTAGTTTGTCATCCAATGTGTATGATATTCTTAGATTAAAAAATTGTGAGGCTGTTACACTAGTTTTTTCCTCAATTGGATGTATAATCTACCTTTAAACCTTTCCACACTTTCTTCCTTTTCTACAAAAATATGCCTATTCCATTCTTTCTAGATCTCCCAAATGAAAATAGATAGACATATTTTCTAAATACTCGACAAGGTAGATTTATTATTGCTTAAAGGTCATCCTTCAAAATATTTCCTCAAGGAATTAAAAATGGTCCCTGCCAACCTAGTTTGTTCCTTACCATCTCCCAACACTCAGAATCCACCTTACAATTTAATAGTAAATGGTCAACAATTTCCTCTTTTTCCCCACACATTACACATTTAGTTATCCCATTGATGCCCAAAAATTTCTCTCTCTCCACTGAGTATCCTTCCTCTGATTGCCAACCAGTCAAAGGACCCTGCCTATGGAAGGCATTCTTTGCCCCAACATAATTTTATTGGCCATCTTTCTTCCATGATACCATTATCTAAAAATTGATAACCCAATTTTACAGAGTACTTACCATTTTGGGATCTACACCAGACACCTTATCTTCTTTTCTTTTAACTACCACCTTCCGAGAACTAAAAATTCCCTTAGATGATTCAACTGTTGGTCTAGAATGTTAAGATCTTGTTGGTACCCATATAGACCCCCGTAATAAAACTTTCATTTTAGAGTCTTGAACCTCTTTGAACTAAGCTCATAGCATTTTCAAGTGGTTCAACTTGCTAAAGCAGGTTTAAATGGTTTATTCTGATTCATCTTAGTTCAATATGGTTTGATGAATTTAGTGTTGTGAGATGTCTGGTGATTTCATTTCAAAAGTTTGGTTGCGAGAAAACGAGTTGTCGGTTTAAATATATAAGTCCATCAGTGCAGAAGATCAAATCTTTCAAGGCCAGGTTCAGTACAGAGGTTCAGCAGTTCAAAGTTCAGGTTCAGATGGCTTCACACGAAGGTTCACTAAGTTCATCAAGTTCAGTTGGTACAAAGGATTCACAGGTTCATCGGTTTTAGTGATTCAGAACCGCAGGTTCATAATGATCCAATCTTAGATTGGAGTTTCAAATTCAAAGCTTGGAGTGCCTTGATATCTATATAGTCTATAGCCCAATATTTCTGAGAATATGCATGTCTCCGATCCATCTTTGGACCCGATCAGAGCATCGAATGAAACTGTTAAGACTAGCCATGTAGTCAGAGTTATATGTCGGGGAAATCCAAGTCTTCTTTTATATGTGATTTTGTCACCACATAATTGTGCAGAACATGTATGGGAAACATATGCAATTGACAACATTGTGATCTCAGAGGGGATTTATATGGAACTCATAAGTCAATGGCATCGGCAAATTATACCAGTAGTGCATTTGCAGTGTATAGTGTTTAAGTGCAAACCAAATTTGACACTTGCGCAATGCCAAAGCCCTGGTCAGGTATAAATTGAAAGTGACATAAATCAAGTAAAGAGTAGTTCGGAAATAAGCATTGATGCATAAATACAAGAAGTGGATTTTGAATGCGGTGAGCATTACTCGTCGTTCTAAGTATATGTAAAGCTTATGAATGGTAAAGGAAGTGTAATGCGCTCGAGATCTTAACGAGGATGATGCTACATAGATGGGGATGTTCATATCTAAAAGTGGCTCCATACAATGAAGAAAACGATCGTAAAGTCGGATGCTCCAAGATGTGTTTTGAAGTTGGCATAAAAATGGCGTTTCTGAAGTTGTGGGCGCCTTTGGTATCATTGAATCGATCCAGAAGCATGAAGTCATTCCAGAAAAGCTAGGAGATTAAATTGCTGCTCTTAAGTATGGAAGCACAACCTAGGGACGAACTCCCAAATGTTCAACAAAATGCCGATGTGTAGAGTGGTTGATGCCTTGACAGTGGGCGGCGTCATGCAAGAACTCACACAGAAAATGTGTTTTGTTCGATGACTTCACTAATTGAAACCATTGACAACACCATTAATCGGGTTCTAACAGTCAAGAGCCCGATCTTGATGATGACTATGATGAAGATTCAGCGCCAAGGTGATCGGGTTTCTTATGTAGTTTCAAAACTCCAATCCATGGTACCTCAAGATCAGCGTGGGAATAATACAAATTGTTCAACAAAAGCTTGATTGACAGAGATTACTAGTAAGGTAAACAGAGTGGATGTGCGATCATGGATGCAAGGAAGTTGTGGTTCATAGACCCGATGGGGAACAACAGTTTCGACAACAACATTACCCGAGCTCAGCTCCAGTCCACTCATAGTTCAGCACGTTGTATACCATTCGAACACAATGGTGGGATTGATATGGAAAAGGACCAAGTTTGATTCCTATGTATATTGTTCTTGAGGGACCGAATTGCAGAATGAGGGCCGTGAGCATAAGTGAACCATGGGAACATTCGGAGTTGATGGAACAATAGGGTGTTGCAGAATGATCATGGCTATGATCAGCGTCTTGATCATGAAGGTCGGACCATGGTTTGACATTACCTACGAATTTGGAGACAATAGAGGAGCCCTGCAACTGAGATTAAAACATTTCCCATGCACATGATGTTATGCTAAATATCTTCAATATATAATATATATATCAACTCCAAGTAAGAGAGGTGCTCTGTTAAGGCCCGATAATTGCCAGAAAGACCAAATTCAGATGTTCAAGGTCTCAGTTTTTGGCGAAGCCGCATAAGACGATGGTGGCTGAGTAGTCAATGTGTGAATTTAGCCGAATTTTTGGGGTAATCAGGCATCTTGAATAAGCATCGGGCCTTTGTGTAGAAGTAAATCGATCACAATGCATATAGACAGAGCCATGTAGATGTTGCATAGCGGATTCATAGTTTAAGAAATCAGACACTTGCAATTCGAAGATATATGAAGAAGTCGATACCGAGCTTACGACATTAACTTATCCAGAATAGGCATATTCTAGAATAAGGATCTATTCTCAGATTAATTACTCCTAAAAACAAAAGCTGGAATAAGCTATTCTGCGTTTGGATCCCATATTGTAGAATTGGAATAAGGATTATTTTTTATTTTTTTAATTAATTTGAATAATATGTATTTTTAACTTGCGTACACATATACACACACACACATACACACATATATACACACATACACATATACACACATATACATGTGTGTATATACACACATATACATGTGTGTATATACACACATATGTGTGTATATATATACATGTATATATACACATGTGTGTGTATATACATGCACATGTGTATATATATACACACATGTGTATATATACCCACATTAAAAAAAAGGTTAAAGATTTTTAAAAAAATCAATAAAAAAAATAAATTTGAATCCATAAATAGCTTATTCTCGAATAAGAAATGAATTCCATCATTTTTTTAGAATTAATTAATGCAAGCATTGGCCCCAAAATGGGGATTAGTTTTCTATTTCGAGAATTCAAAAAATGCCACAAACAGAGAATTAAATTATTTTAGCATTAACTAATGCTTATTCTAGGTTAATGCTTGGCACCAAACAGGCCCTTAAAGATTCTACAGGTCCAATCAAGATTTTATGGTGACTCAGCGTGAAATTAGCAAGTGATGGGTTAATACGATGTTAAGGAGACATCCCCATGTTTGAAAGGCGAAATGAATATAAATCACGAATGCACGGATTACCAAAATCCTCAAACTCTTGCATGAACGACATGATTAAACCCAAGTCCCTGTTTGGATGCCGAAGAGTAAGGAGGAATACAAGGAATATTCGAGTGCCACATGTTTGACGTGATGCTCATTTTACCCAATAGATGTAATCGTGAGGTATTGAGCAGAGTACCCCCAAATTGGTCTAAGAGAGCCAATCATTTAGTCTATAGGTATCTTCAGATAGGAATGACAGGTGCCTATAGTTTCCAGGTGTTGCTGAAGAATCACAGGTGGAAGAATTCTTGACACATTACACAAGATTGGTGAGTTTAAGAAGAGAAGTCCACATGTCAAAACATCTTGGCCGACGGTTTATGAGATTGGGTCACATTTAATATGTAAAAGGGAAATAATAAGAAGTGTATTAATGTTTAGCCTTACAAAACTAAACATTACCTAGACACCACCACAAGAATCGGTTTTCATAACTAAAAAAGAAACGTTCGTAAGGAAGATAAAGAGGCCAACGAAAAAGAGGCCAGGGTTCTGCTTTTTCCGGGGGGGAAGTCTATGTGCTACCACAACGGAGGGAATAATTATTTTTTGATTGTAATAGGGGATAGGGGAATGAGATTAATATTCTATATTTCATTTGTATTTGTAGGGATAGTTCAATCTTGTGGTTTTCTGTTATGCGTTTATAATAAAAATAGGTTGTGTTTATCAGATCTTGTGGTCTGAAGATGTAATTATTGGATTGGAATGAATCATGTGGTAATTCCTTTCATATTTTAAATGCAGTCTTGCGTTGTCATTTATGGTTTACAGAATAGAATGTTATTCCCTCTCATTTTCCTCTGTGATGTTGAAAGATTAAGTAGGTAAGTCTTGTGGCTTCCTGCCTTCTTTTCATCTTGTTTAAGTTAGCAAGTCTTATAAACACATTCATTTCATGTTTATGGGTGAATGTCGAGAAACCTTTTGTATCTTCAGGTTAAAGATACGCTTTGTTATCTAATTCATTGAATATCTTTTCATGAGGGAGCTGTACCTCTTAATTCAGAGGAGGGTTATCAACCAATGATAACTCATCCAACTGTTGGTAGAATTTGTGCCTTCGTCCGGGTATATTGAGTCATTATTTACATTTCTTTTGAAGGACAAATCTGTTCACCAACATAGCTATAGTGTTTTTCCAGCACCATTCTTTTTTGAAGGGTCCTTTATTGATTTCCAGATAGTTAGGCACCTTCTTCCCCCAATTTATAACTCACCACTACTTTAGATCATTATATTCATCCCTATCTTTCAAAGCAGGATAACCTTCCTGAGAATCATCCCAAAAAAATTCTTGTTGTCTATCTCCAATTTTCTAAGTTAAATGATTTGTGATGACTTGTCTACAAGAAGTTATGAAATTCAAAATTACTGAGCTTGACAGGGGATTTTCAATTGTCAAAATTCTAGTATTCTCCATGGAGTCAAGGAATTTTTATTGTAAGATCCTGACCCATAGTTGGTTGTGTTGCGTATAGATGCTCCACACAAGCTTAGCTCCTAGAGCCTCATTCATTAAATTCCACTCTCTAAGACCCACACCCCCACTCCGTTTTGTCTTAAAAAATTTCCCCCTTGCCAACAGTGGGATATTATCTTGATCATTTTCTAATTTCCAAAATAAATTCCACATCCTATGTCAAATCATTTTAATAATATTCTTTGGAATTATTAGACACATCATAGAGTATAATGGAATTGCCAAAATTAAAGCTTTTGACAATAAGATTCTTCCCACAAAGGATAACCACCTACTTTTCCAATTGTCCATTCTTCCAAAATAGTTGTCAACAAGCTCTTTCCACACTTCAGACTTTCAAGCACCACTAAAGAGAGGTATTTCTAAGTATTTACCTGGGAGAGAACCTATCTGCATACTCAAAATTTGATAGACTTCCCTTTTTTTTTGCAGAGGAGTATAAAAAAGAAGATCTCTGAATTGCTCCAATTAATCCTTTGCCCCAAGGCTCTGCTATACTTGTCCAAAACTTCCTTCGTGATTCTGGTTTCTCTAAAGGAGGCAACACCAAACAATAATATATCATTTGCAAATTGGAAATGTAAAACTGCCTCCACACCAATCACCACCTTCACTTCTTTCCAAATTCCTTTTCTTATTTTCCTAGAGATCAATATACCTAGAGCCTCTACCATGATGATAAATAAAAAGGGAGAAACTAGATTCCCTTGTCAAATACCTTTTTTAGACTCAAAAAAACCTTTCAGACTCCCATTAATCAGGACTAAAAATCGTGGAGATTTTATACTGTTGTTAATCTTGTTGAACCATGTCTCAGAAAAACCAAACTTTTTCAGAACACTCAACAAAAAATATTTCCTTACCTCATCATACACCTTTCA
Source organism: Thuja plicata (assembly GCA_018584345.1). Lineage (NCBI taxonomy): Eukaryota > Viridiplantae > Streptophyta > Pinopsida > Cupressales > Cupressaceae > Thuja > Thuja plicata. The sequence continues at coordinate 1,669,645 of MU228442.1, forward strand.
AATATCTAACTTAACCAACATTCTTTTGGTTCGAGCCCACCTAATAGTATGTATTGCTCCATCTGCAACTATCACCTCTTCATAAATAGATCTATTCGAAGAAAAGGCACTTTGTTCCTAGGAAATAATATTGTCTAACAATCCCTTTAGTCTATTAGCCATGAGTTTTGAGATTATGTTATAATTTGTGTTACATAAAGAGATTGGACAATAATCATTAAAATTATTCAGATGATTCTTCTTTGGGATGAGAGATATAAAAGTGTTATTAAAATCTCTTAAAACAAGCCCACCAACTCTCGATTCTTCTACCACTTCCTAAATATTGATAGAAAAAATATCCCATTTTTTTTAAAAATACAAAGCTCGAAACCCATCAGGACGCAAAGCATTTTCACTTCCCAAATTGAAAAGAGAACCTTTTACCTCCTCCAAAGTGATTGACCTCATCAAAATTTTATTTTGTTCTTCATTGATGCAATTAGGGACATTCATCATAATGTCTTCATCATTCTGATTAAATACTTGGTTCATTCTAAAAGCTTCTGAAAAATGTCTCACAACTTCCTTGAAAATGTCCTCTTTCTCCATAAGCATCTCACCTTGCTGCATATGAACAGAAAAAATATTTTTTATTGATCTCCTTGCTTTCACATAATTGTGGAAAAATTAAGTGTTTCGATCACCCTCTTTCAACCAGATTTCATGTGATTTTTTTCTCCACAAAGTTTCTTCTCAAGCTAATATTTCAAAATATTTTTTGTTCAACTATTTCTCTACAACAAAGTTCTCCTCTTTAATACCATTTTCTATTATTTTGGAGTGTGAATCCCCTAGTTTCTGCTCAATTATGAATTTCTCAACTAAGATATTCTTGAAAACCTCTTTGTTACACCTTTTTAGTTGTTCCTTAAAATGTTGAAGATTCTTGAAAAACACAAAAGCCTTATTACCGCTTCTCTCTGGAACATCTCCCCACCATTTTTGTATTGAATTTTTCAACCCATCCACATTTTCACAAACTTAAAGGGGCATCACTCCAATGACTCATCTTGTTGAATTCTTAAGCTTATCGGATAATGGTCAAAGCCCGTAAAAGATAGGATGTCTGCAAAAAAACTCCATCTTTTTTATTTCCCAATTACCTGCTAAGAGAAATATTTTTAACTTTTAAACAATGTTAAGGAAATTTTTTTATCTATTTGTCCAAGTAAATTTGCCACTTTTAAAGGAATTTCTAACATGCCATTATGTATCACAAAATCACTGAAATCCTTTTGCTTTTGGCTCATCCAACCAATGCCTCCTTTCTTATCCACAAGCCTAAGGATTGCCTTAAAGTATACCCCAATCAAAAAGACCTTATCTTTTTCTCTTTAAACATAATCCACAATTTTCCCCTATACCTTTCTTAGCCCTTCCAAACTATTTGGACCATAAACATTGCTTAGATTGAAGTTATCTTGTAGTTGTTTAGAATGCACACTGACCCATTTCCACAAATGTTCCCTTATAATCACTTGAATGTCAATTACCTCTAAGTTCCATAAAATCCCCAAACTAGTTTAAGCACCTATAGCTTCCACGATCAAGCACTTCCACCTACTAAAATGTCTGCTAAACCCTACCACATCCTCTCCATAGAGCTTTAATTCCCGCAACATCACAATTTATGGTCATTTTTGATTGAGGCATCGCTTTGATCAAATGAATTTTATTAGGGGAATTGTAGCCCTTGACATTCCACGAAAGGACCTTCATTGCCTCAGGGAAAAGGGATACTCATTTCCTGATCTAAGTTTGGTTTGTCCCACTACACCACCTAAAGTTTCTAGTTTATCTTTTGTTGACTTTGGGCCATGTTTTTTTTATTTTCTCCCACCTTTCTCTTGACCTTTTTCAAAACTGATTGCTCGACAAAGATCTTTTTACTATTATGACCTCCGTAAATATCTTTAACGATGGATATGTTGTATGTGAGTGATGGATCAATGATCAAAGATTCAACTATCAGTTGACCAGATATACATTTTACTTAATGAAGCTATATAGGCATTGATGATGCAATTTCTCAGTTCACCCTTTTAGATGAAATCTTTTTGTATGGCAGTGAATCTCTAAGGGTTGTATACCTTTTTTGTAATCTGACAGTGAGCTCTAGACTATAAGCCTGAATTCAATTGCATTCACCTCATGTACTAAACCCCTATCAAGGTACCTTTTATTTCTGTAGAGATAGGTTGTGGGTTCCACCCCCACCGTGGTTTTTCCCTTAACCGGGTTTCCATGATAAAAATCATGGTGTTATGATGCTGTGGATTCTTTTCTTCTATTTCAGTTGTTTAGAATTTATTTCTTTCAGTTTGTGATTATGTAATCAATTGAAAAAGGTTATAAAAGCTAGAACATTGATTCACCCCTCCCCTCTCAGTGTTCCTCAATCCTAACACTCTATTCCCGTTACACAAAAAGAAGTTTCTTGCTCCTTTCTGAAGCACCTCCTAGCCACATCTATTACTTCTTCATCAACATTTGGATTCTCCATTCTTATATTTTTGGACACACCTCTACTTTTATTATGAAGGTTATAACCCCTTATAATATTGGATTTACTTGGACTCTCAATCCTTTGTGTAGCTTTCCTAATCCCCAAATCTTATATCCATGAACCTAAATTAAGTATACTTGTTCCACATTCCTCTTTCACAATGCTAATAACCTTTTCCCTTGGACTAATACAATATCCATTCATTAAACCCCACTTTAATCACACAACATACACATAAGTTACCATCTATTCTTTGTCATTAGAGTCCAAAGTGAAAATAAAATTCTCCTCCCCTGGTGGTGCCATGAGATCGTTTGGATTTTATTCTCTCCAATCAGAACTATCATGAAACCTGTTAGCACTGTTAAAATTTCTTGGTTTCATGCATTTTATTTTGGGTTTTGCATTTTCTTAGGTCTCTATGCTTAAACCCTTGGTTTGAATTTTATGCAAAGAACCCTAAGCCCAAGTTATTTTGGCTCATTCTATTTTCAAGTTACTTTTTCATGTCTTTTGAATCTTTTAAGTCATGTTTTTAAGTCACTTAGAGGGGCCCTTTCTATTTTTATAAGTCTTGTCTCTTATTCTCATGATTGGGATCAAATATTATTTATGGTCTGGAGATCTTGCAAGGAAAGGCTATCTCTTAATATCGTAAGCAAAGGGAATATACTCTTTTCTTTCTGAAATCTGCCGAAGCCATGTATATTTCTTTGTGGGCCCATTGTCTATGTCTTTATCTCCTAATCTCATGATATTTGGTAGTTAGCTCTTAACATTCAGCGACTTGGCAAGTGGTTATCTCCTAATCTCATAATGTTCGCGGTTAAGAGGTTAACATCTGGAGATCTAGCAACAAAGGGAAAGAATTGACAATTTGTACTTGTCTCTGAATCTCGCAATGCTCATGATTAATTTATTTTGATTTGGATATTACACGTTTGTCATCAATGCAAGATCAGATCAGTGTCTATTGATAGATCTTGTGATGATGCAGTCAAGTCTCAAAAGATCTAGAGATTTAGTGAGAACCATAGATGCAAGATTAGATCGGAGGGTTGTCACTTGATCTCGTGAGTTAAGTGAAGTTAAGTCATTTATCCAGTGATTTAGAGATAGCCTTATCTCTGAATCTCAAGACCAAACCAGAGTTAAGACTTGTATTCAGAGATTCAGAGATGTGCCTTGTCACTGAATCTTAAAACAGAATTGGATTTAGGCCAAGTTTTATGAGATTAAGCGAGGACCGTTGATGCATGACTAAAATCAAGGGTCGTCGCTGAATCTCAGAATGGAACTAGATTTAAGACTATTTTTCAGTGACTCAAAGATATGCTTTATCTCTGAATCTCATGATCAGACTAGGGTTAAGCCAAAGATCAGGCGATTTAGTGATACAAAGGATTTGGTCACTCCGGGTCAAAGGCAGGTTAAAGACAAGGTTCAAATGTAATTTTTATCAGATGGTTGACGCTAAGTCTAAGAAAGAAAGATGAACGACGGATATTTGGATCTGATCTTGTCTCCTAGGTAACTTGAAGAAGATCTATGACTATGATTTAAAGACAAATTAAAGTTCAAATCTTGACCGCTGATGCCATATTTTGTGGTAGGTGTAGCCGTTGCATCAGATTTTCAAAATTTCAAATATGATTCTTAGGGTTTTCAAGCAGTGAACTGTGTTGTCTTGTCACAAAGCATTTAATAGATCAATTTGATCTTTTGGGTTTGATTTGAACAACTGTTAGATGTTGTATGAAGGAAATTATAGTGATTATAAATGCATTTATATAGAGATTATCTTTTTAGGGTTTTTGATTGACTTGTTAATAAGTTTAAACCTTTGTTTTATCCTTCTCTATCTTTGCCATCAATGAAGTGTCTTTTCCAGAATTATATAAGTGAAGATCATATATGTTCTTGAGTGTCTTGAGCTTTTCAAGAAAGGATAGTTGGATTTTTGTAGTTCTGAAATGATAAGTATTCTTGGGGTAATTAATACAAACCAAACATTCAATTTATTATTCCTTTGATAGAGATTTGTTTTGCAGTTTCCCAGGTGGATGGTGGCTAGATTAGATTTTTCAACAGACTAAATCAAAGGAACATTTCAACTCTCCAGTGACAGAGTTGCTTGGTTGTTGAAATAAATTAAATTCTTCTATCATGTAATATTTTAATTAGCTGAGCCCTAACCCTAAATGATATGAATCTTGTTGCAGTCCTTGGTCTATAAAATGACTCCCAAGATCATTCAAAAGGGCTACAAATTTGGGGAAGTAACATAAGGCATAGAATTGTTTACTGTTTCTAGTGAGTATAGAAAATGTATATCTAGAGAGTATCATTGTAGAATAGAAAGTTGCAAATATTTTGCATTTGTTGAAGTGGCATATATTTTGAAACATTTTGGAATTGAAAATGGATTCTTTGTACTTAATACAATATTTCAGATTCAAGTCTCTCCTTGGTGTTTATCTCTTGAGTTTTGAATCTTTTGGTTCACTGCATAGAACTTCTCTATGTATATGTTTTATTCCGTAGTTTTGATCTAGGATCAAATTAAAATCTTCTTTGGATAAGACATAGAATCATTTGGTTTGTCTACATAAGGATCTTATAATAAGTGTTTGATTTGAATTATTAGTATTTATGGTTTTGAGTCCTTGACAATAGTTAGTTTCTCTGTCCTATATCTGAACTGAAAACATTGCCCAATGGATAAAGCACTGATCAATAATTACTATTTTCTACATTGATACATATTTGAATAGGTTTAGCTATATTTTTCCCTATCAAAACCATTTCAGTTCCTTTTACATTTTATGGTTGTTAGTTGTTTCTCTTGCATGGTAGTGAAGAGTCAATGAATGAGTGGTTATCATTTCATACTTTCTCACCATTATCTGTTGTTAAAATCCAGAGTTATAAGGAGTTGTAAAGATTTGAGTTTCTATATGGATTAGTTGTACCTGCCTTGGTTTTGCAGAGCCAGAAATGGAAAGGGCAATCTTGTCCCTAGAGTTGGTACAGTTACCTTGTAGAGCTTTCATACTTGGAGCTAACCATTCCTAACATTAGCCTCAAGGTATATTGGTTGCTTTCAAAGAATAAATTTTTTAAAAACCAACAAAACCCACTATTTACACAATCCTTATTATGAATATCCCCTTATAGAATACCAATTTCAATGTGGTTGAAAACAAATTGTTGATATAGCGCCTCCAAGAAATAATTTTTGACCATGTGAAGCTCACCTTCCTTCTCAAAAAGACTATATTACAACACATTCACCTCCAGGCCTTTACCTCTTATTTTAGTTGGACATTCCCTTATTGGATGAACACATCCCTTGCAGTCCAAACAAATTTCAATCATCTCATCCACCTCTATTCGTTGTTTCTAGACTCCTTATCCATATATTAAATCTATCATATTAGGAAGTGGGTGACTTGATTTCCATAAGATGTAGATTCAGGCATACATGTTGTATTATTTACTATCTAGAGCTTCATCAGATTTTACAAGCTTCCCTAGTTTATTCTCTATAATACTTAGGGTTTTGACATCCCAATATTCATGAGGTAGGTTATACAATTTTATCCACAGTGACACCTCGTCCATTATTTCTGTCTTTAATGAAAAACCCTTTCCCTTCCATCATAAATGGTCCACTCCCCAAAATCTATTCTTTGTCTTTTGAAATTGAGAAAATGACAAGGTAAAAACCAATAGGAAATATTTTGATAATCTAAACTTCCCCCCAATGTTTTGAGCACCAAGATCAGACCTTTTGAAAAGAAAGTCATGGGCTGCTCCATTTGATAAAAAAACCCTTATCTTGCAAAGTTGAAATTGAATCATTCCATTCCTTGTTATCAATCAAAAGGGAAACCATGGTTGTGTGTTCTATATTAGGTCATACCTTAGTAGGTTGAACCTTGGAAATGTGCTCCTTCGGTTACCAGAACTTCTTCTTAATGTCCTTGAAGTTAACTGGTCAATTTAACCTTATGTTGGTGAAAACCCACCTATTCTTCGACTCTAGGTGCCGATGAAAATTTGAATATTTTCCACCTTCATTAGAGCCCCACCTATTGTTTCCTAGAGCTTTCCATGCTCACATTTGTGATTTCCAAGCACCATTACTAACTCCAACATTTATTTTAAAACTTGAGTGGAAACATTTATTGAAATTCCACCCATGGTAGGCAACTCTATTGTAGAAAAACCATCATTTAGTGTTATAGCTCTCCTACTCCACCATTTTTTTCAACTCGGTAAGTGATATTCACCATTGTTTTGCTTGAAATTGAAATCAAAGGTTAGTTGCTTAATTTTAGTAGATTTCCATATTCCCATTGGCTTCCTTAAAATTTATCATGTGATTTAGTATTAAAGAAACTATCTTACTTAATTTTGGAAAGATGAAATCAATTTCAAGGTTGGCTCTACAATTTGAGGACATCCCATGAAGTAAGGATCTACAAATCAAGACAAAATCAACAAGCGTCAAGATCTCAATGCTATTTTTAACATCAAGAATTCAACAATCACATTAGCATCAACATGAATCTTTCAAAGGATTATGAAGATGACTAGTATATTAACAATTAATGATTAGATTGTACTCTATCTCTTTCTATTGGATATGATTTCTTTTTATCCTCAAATTTATGCATTTAAGCTTCAAATTTTACATGCTTTCAATCACATTTGATTGCATATTCATATAGGGTTTTACTATATCATGCTAGGGTAGATCTTTAAATTAAATTTATGCATTTTATCTCATATCAATTTAGATATTTTAATTCCCCACCAAGGAACACTTGGAACGTAGGGTCAAATATGCACTAAATTTTTTTTTTTAAAGATATGACATCAAGTGCTTAAGTGCAGCCATAACCATAAAACATAAGCAAAAATATAACAATGATCATGCACATTTGGAAGTATTCCTCACTCTTCCAAAGGTCCTATGAAAAACCATAAACACACTCAGAATGGAGTACACAAATCCATTATATTTCTCATCAAAGACTCAGACAATGTTCAAAGAGTCATAAGAGGCTAAGACGACAATGACCCATGACTATACATAGAGAACACTAAACTATCCTCAAAGTCCATCTAGTCATAGATTCATTTTAAATATAAGAGAAGTGTTCCTATGGTGATGAAACATGCAAGATCATTACCATTTAACCATTAATAATCCACACAAACCATTCACAAAATCATTCACAAACTAACTAGCTTACAAGCTCAAATAGAAAGCCAAAAATAACATAAATGCAAGAGTAAGTAGAGACACCAATCCATATAGGAATTGGTTCATTGTAAACACTAATTGAATTAATGATAAATGTATGAGATAGAAAATTCTTAGACCGGAGAGTCACAAGTGGTGAACCATAGCGCAAACGCTAATTAGCGTAGGCATTTATTCAGGCACAGGCGTTGATCTACAAATTTCTACTAAAATTTAAAGGAATAAAGGTACAGTGCCCAAGCTGATACCAACAGATGAATGATAAACACATAGCTCTACACCAGGGAGTAATAGACACACATGATCAAGTTCATAATTACTTGATATCAATAATACTAATAAATGACAAAGGAAATCTAATCTACTAAGAATATAGCATAAAATACATGTAAATTACTAAAACGAAATGCAAAAAATAGAATGAGCACATCATGCTTGAACATTGTCTCTAGAATAATTCCATCACCTATACATTGGTCCCTAGCAGTGATGTGAAATTCCACCATACCATGTGGAGCCCTTAGGCCCACCCCACAATGCTTGCAGAGATAGTCACCTTGGCACAAGTGTAAGGTAAGCACACACACCAAGAATGGATAACACTCATGCCAATAAATGCACAAATTAGAGGATGGTATAATGATCTAATGTAACACAATCATAGTACAGTAGGGTACTACTCACTGCTACTAGACCTAGACACTAGAGCACCAACCATGCGGAGTATCCATGTTGCATAGGTCAATCTTGACATCCAAGGCTCAAGTATCATCGACCTCACACATGGGTCAATTATGAAATACAAGGATAAACTTATTTACACAGTACCACACAGGTCAATCCTATTATCTGAGGTTTCCAACTAATCTTGTTAAATGTAATACCAATTTTTTTTATTAAGTTGTCACTTTTTAAGAACTCCTTAACCAATCCTATAACAAAAATTACAAGATGTGCTCCACATAAGGAGTTACTCCCCATACCTACTCAACACACATATTTCGAAGGATCAACATCAAAACGAGGCCAAACAAGAAGCTTTTCCACTTGATCTAAACCGAGGACATGAATAAAAAGGCTTTGTCTGCTTGGTCTACACCAAGGACATAATAAACCACAACTTATCCACTTGATCTACATTGAGGATGATGAGCCTCTTAAAAGGCCATATTTCTAAGTGCTTTTTATTTCTTTTCAGTCTATTTATTTGCAGAATAGATACATAGACTTATGGTTTTATATGTGTAAAGACATAAAGTAGGAATATGGATGATAAACGAACATCGTATATCTGCTTAAAAATGATGGACAAAAATGATAGATTATAGTGATTATATATGCTAATGAATGATCCTTTGACTATGCTATGTTTTTGGGTAGCTTCCTTCCTATAGCCATATTCCTTGCAAGAGTATTAATTAGAATTTAATACTTTCTTCCTAATATTAGTGATGCAAATATATATGTATTGAAGGTTGTGTGTGCATTAATCATTTTGTAGGGATTAGTCATGTTGAATTTAAGGACCAACATGATGGTGCTGAAAAAGTCAAATAAGCACTTGAGAAAGTTGAGGTGTTACTGCAAGATCTTCGCAAGGAGCAAATCAATACAATTTTCTATTAAATGCAGCGCACGAATCTAGGACCCACAACACACTATATTATGGGAGGACTTAGTCCCGATGAATACTATTTCTATTATGAGACATTATGTATTTGTAATGATCCTCATTAATGGAGTATCTTAGATTTAGGAAGTAGTTATAGGTTTCCTTTAAATAAGATGATTGTTGTAACTCTTAAGGTGAGTCGATTTGCTGAATAGAAGCTTTTGTAGCTGTAACATTGTTCTATCTATCTAAGTGTACTTACTTTTCATGAGTGAATAGAATGCACAGTTTGAGTTCTATCTTTTTCTATTGATTGTGTTTTCGTTCACTCATCCAAGGGGGCCCACTTGGTGAGTGAATTACTTTGTTTGATTAGGAATCAATTCTGTGCTTATTTAGAAGAGAAGTAGAACTTTGTTGTTCTTGCAACCACTAGTAACAGAACTAGTAGACTGTTCCTGCAACATAGGCGGGTAGAGTAATTTAGGTATCTGTAATTAATTTTTTTCCTAGAGTAAATTCATTTACTATTATAGCATAGATTTCTTGAAGCTTAATGCATTTAAATTTCATAGGATTAGTCATGAGGATTGAGAGAGTTTGAAGCATATACTATGCAGATGCCATTCCAAGTTTTACGTCCCTGGTCGATAATTAAATGAGACTGATTTATCTAATTAGCATCCATTTAGGGTGTCCAATCCTAACAAAAGCAGTCCAATGCTATGGGTTTCTAAGACAGTTTTTTATCCAACCATTTTTGGCACCATTATCGGGGAGTGGTGTTAATTCAAACTTTCCTTGGTGTTCATGTTCCCAGTTTTTATAATTTAGGATTGAGGTTTTAAGTAATCCTTTTATGAATAGAAGGATAGACCATATTGGGACATTCCTTCCTCATGATATCCAGGTTGAACCATTTGATATTTTTAATCCTGAACCTGAGGAACCCCAAGTTGAAAGTGAAAACGAAGAAGACCCATTTGAAAATCCATTTGCTGATGCCCAGGGAGATACATCTTCGCCATCATCTTCTAAAGGATCTCTACATTTGAATGACCTTTTTGCTGAACCTGATTATCAGGATAACCCACTTGCTCTTGTTATTTACCAGCCAAGACAACTAGGTCCTCCTCCAAGGATGGATTAAACTACCTTTCCTTTTCCTATCCCTCCTTATTAGGGTAATCAAAATCTAAAAAAGATAAATGACTTTGCACTTCCCAAATTTTATGGCCTTATTATTGAAGACCCTGAAACCTTCTTTTTTGAATTTGACATCCTCTGTAGGAGTTATGATTACAAAACTGACACCCATAAGTGAAAATTGTTTCCATCTACTCTTAAGGAGGCTACCTTAAGATGGTTGATGGGGTTAGGTTCCAACGCTGTAGAATATTGGGATGCAATGAGCAATATGTTCCTTTCTAAATACAAGGAGTATTGTAGGAATCGTGATTTGAAAGGAGATAACATTTTCAAAATGTCACAAAAGGAGTATGAGACCTTGGAAGACTATATCTCAAGGTTTATGTTTAATTTGTAGCACAATACACAACATTAGTTGAATGAAGAGTCATAAAAACATCTTTTCCAAAAAGGTGTAAATGATGGAAGTATTGAGGCCTTAGACCTTATGGCGGGAGGAGACATTACTCAGAAGAACTAGGATGACATAAAGAATATATGTGTCAAATATTCAAGGGCTACTATGAAGAAGGGTAGAGGATTCAGAGATTTTCCTCATAAGACCAATGGTTTAGGAGTATCTAAGTTAGAGTTGTCCAATCTTCTGTCTGATTTCAAACAGGACATCATCAATGTTGTTTCTACTCAGCTGGACAACATGCAAGCAAGAAGGAAGAAGGAGGATGCTGAGGCTATGTTTTCTGAATTCTACCCTCACCTTAGAGAGAGAAAATTATATTGTAAGTGCAAAATAGTTGCATCTATGAATGCTACTTGAATGCCCATTGAATTTAAAGCTATAGATGAGGAGAATGGAGAGGTTTTCTACATTTCTCAAAGGAAACCATGGGCTCAAATATAATATATGCCTCAAGACCCCTTGAATAATTTTGGTTATAATAATAGAAGTCAATGGAAAAACCAAAACCCTCACAATTATGCCCCTCAAGGACAGAATTTGAATTATAATTGGTCTAACCAACAACCATAGTATAACCAAACCTATCAGCAACAACCTCCATTCAACCCATACCAATAATAATTTAATCAATATCATCAGCCACAACATAATAACCAATAGAAACCACATGGTAGTTGGCAACAACAACCTTAGTGGGGACCCAATCAGCCTAATCAGCAACAAGATATCATGCCTCTGCCTCAGTAGCAAGATATTATGCCTCCACCTCCTGTAGCCAATAATAACCCTCAAAAGCCAACTCAATTTCCTGCACAACCAACTCCAAATCCTAATAACAAGCATCAAGATTATTCCCTACAAGTGAATGATATTCAATTAAGATCAGGAACTACATTGCTTTCACCTAAAGAGCCTATAATAACTAATTTTTGGATACTGAGGAAATACTTGTTTCCCCACCTATTCCACAATCTGCACCAGTATTGAAAAATTTTCCTTATCCTCAGAGACTGGCTCAATCGACACCCTTAAGATAAAATCCTATTATAGCTGATTTGATTGACCAACTTAAGAAAATGAATGTTCAAATTCCTTTGTTGGATGCTCTCAAAGAAGTCCCAATTTGTAATAAGGCAATCAAAGAGGCATGTATCAAGCAACCTAGCATGAAGAAGAAAGAGCCTGACACTGTCCATGTCCTTGGGCAACTTTTTGATGTCATGTTAAATAAAGTTTTAATGCCTAAATACTCTGATCTAGGGAGTCCAGTGGTTACCATTCATATCAATGGTATGCAAATACATAATGTCCTGATTGATCTAGTAGAATCCATCAATGTAATGACTAGGGAAGTGTTGTTGAGACTTAGCATCATTGGTTTAAGGGAAATACCTATTATACTTAAATTGGATGATAATTACACTGTTAAGCCAGATGGTATGGTGGAAGATATCATTATAATGCTTGATTCCTTGGAGTACCACTCATATTTCACAATCCTGTCCCCCAAAGCCACTCTAGGAGGATATCCATTAATCCTAGGAAGACCTTGGCTAGCCACAATAGATGCTCACATTGCATGTCACTAAGGAAAAATGAAAATATCTGATGGGATAAATACCAAGAACCTAACTCTATATTATCTAGCCAAACCCCAAGTTGAACTTGACCAAGTCATCTGGCCAGATCTAGGTGATGCTGCCCTTAAATTCAGTCCACCAACTTATGGTTATTGAAAGAAATCCATTTATGGTCTCACAAGATGAAGATGACATACTAGTGGAAATTCTCACCAATCAGTATGGATCTGATGCATCATCTTGTCATATACCTAACTATTCCCTCCAAACCATACTACCCAAGCAAACCTCACCTAAGATTTCTGCAGCTTTTGACTACCTACATACCTTGTTACCACATGAGATAAAATCACCTTCATTTGTAGAAATTATGATGTTGGATAAAGTAAAAAAAGTAGAGATTGCCTTAAGCAAAGAGTTGAACGTAAATAAGAACCTCACAACCTCTCAAATGACCAGGCTTCTTCAACTATTGAAAGAAAGTCAACAAGCCTTTGTACGAGACTATACCAATATGAAAGGGTTAGACCAAAAGCTTTGTACCCATAGGATTTTCATAAGTCCCTCCAGACCAATTAGACAAGCCCAGATAAGAATTAACCCTGCTCTAAAAGATATAGTGAAGACTAAGTTACAAAAACTCCTGAGTGCTGGATTCATATATCCTATTTCTGTCAGCCAGTGGGTTTCACCTCTAGTCATTGTTTCAAAGAAAGGTGGGAAATGGAGAGTTTGTGTGGACTATAGGGAGATTAACAAAGCCACTAAAAAGGATCACTTTCCATTTCCTTTCATTGACCAAGTACTTGAAAACCTTGCTGGTAAGAAGTATTTATCTTTCCTAGATAGTTTTAGTGGGTATAATCAGATCCAAATAGCTCCAGAAGATCAGGATAAAGCAACCTTCACTTGTCCTTGGGGAACATTTTCTTATTTGGTCTTTCCATTTGGATTATGCAATGCCCCTACTACTTTTCAGAGGGTGGTAATCGGTATTTTCTCTGACATGTCTGCTATTTGTGTAGAAATATATATGGATGACTTTACTGCATATGGAACTACATTTGAGGAGGCTCATGCTAACTTAGCAAAATTTCTCAAAAGATGTCAGGAGTATAACCTCTCCTTTAATAGTGAGAAGTGTTATATGATGATGGAAGAGGGAGTTATTTTAGGAAATTATCTTTCATCCTTTGGTATTCAGGTTGATCCTACAAAGATCGTTGTCATCACTACCCTTCCAACTCTAGTGAAGCAGTATTATAGCAACAAACATTAATGTGATAACTATGTCATGGTGAGAAGGAGTGGGAGCATGGGAGCTTTCAAATTCAACTTTGAATTTGGGCTAGACTGGTTCAAAGGAGGTAGGAATATCTACACACAATATTTCAGACAATGCTAAGGACAAAGGGTACCAAGGGAAGGATCTCGATGCTGGCCTGGTGCTTAGGGACCCAGGTGGGGGGCCCAAAACTGATGAAAAACATGAGCCTAGCAGAAAATGGGATTCCCTTTTTGGTGTTAAACCTTCAGGTAAATCATGTTTACCACTGGTTAAGAATATTTCAAAACCTTCTTGTGGTAGCTTTGCTATTGATATTCCGGACCATGTTATTGACCATTCAATAGATATAATGAATAACTCCTTGGTTGGAATATTTTTAGGGGTTAGACCTAATATGGAAGTGGTAAGGACATTTGTATCCTGGAAATGGGATCTGAAAGGGCAGGTGGATGTAGTGGCAATGGAAAAAGGTTGCTTGTCTTTTTTTCTCCTGTGATGAAGATAGAATGAAAATACTATGCAATGGGCCATGGATGATTGGAAAAAAAACTCTCATTCTCTAGAAATGGCGTCCCAATTTGGTCTTGTAGTTAGCCAGGTCCCTATTTGGATTAAGCTCCATGGCCTTCCTCTTGAATATTGGCTGGAAGATATATTTGCAGGGATTGCTAACTCCTTTGGAGAACTTCTATCAATAGATAATGTTATAGCCTCAAGGAGAAGACTTACGTATGCTAGGATCTGTGCTGGTATAACACAAGAAACTGATATGCCAGAGAAAATAAATATACATTCAAAACTAGGTTTGTGGGAGAAAGCCATTGAATACGAAACTATCCCTTTCGCATGTTTTCACTGTAAGAAAGCTGGACATTGGGAAAAGAAGTGTCTGACAAATGTAATCCAAAGAAATACTAAGAAATGGGTCCATGTAGGAAAGATTACCAAAGATGGAAGAGAGACTTCAAAGGAAGGTCGAATTAAAAATAATATGGAAAATGCTGTGAAATCCAATACTATTATAATGGCCTCTATGGGGAATATAGTGATATCAAAAACTGTGAAAGAAGATCCCTCAAGTAATGGGGGTTTGGAGGGAAGTAAAAACATGGAGAAAAATCAGGAAAAAGAGGAGGTCCAAGTGGAAGAAGGGGAGATCCAGGAAGAAGGAAAAAGGGTTATTGAAGGGGAAGGAAAGGAAGTGCCTATTGGTGATGAAGAGGATCAAAAAAAGGAAGGGAGATTAGAAACCCACACTGTAGTAGTGGAAGAGCAAACAATAGGGTAGGAAATTCAACAGGGAACGATTTTGAGTCAATAAATATTTGATTGTTTGGAGAAGAATCCTAAGGGGGATAGTAAATCTAATGATATTGAAATACCTAATTGAGGGGATTCTATGGAGATTAGCCAAATCCTTGCCAGGGAACATAGTGACATGGAAGATGGGAAGAAGATGCATGTAGAGAAAAAAGAGGGAAGAAAGATAAAGAGTTAAAAAGAAGAAATGTAGCTATAAGAAGCAACAGAAACAATGATGTGGGAGCTATTTTATCTTTTCCAGGGAGGTCATCAAACTAGAAGTTGAGAGCTAAGGAGACCAAGAAAAACATAGCAGATGGAAGCTAGCGGATCCTGGAGGTAGGATCCTTTGTTAAGGGATGAAGATAATTTCTTGGAATATTAGGGGAATGAATAATCCCCATAAATAGGACATTGTTAGGAATATTATTAGGGATAATAGACTAGACATTTTTTTGATTCAAGAAACTAAAATGCTTAAAGACAAAGTGGAAAAGCTTAGATTTTTCAAGAATGGGATTATTTGTGGGGGTGAATCTAAAGGAGCCTCCGGGGGTATTGCAACTATATGGAATGAAGAAATTATAAAAGGTGATGTTATTTATCAAGGTGATAATGTGGCTTGTATCAAGTTTAGGCATCTTAAGGATAACACTTCTTGGGTTTTGACTAATATTTATGCTCCAAATAATAAAAAAGGTAGAGAGGTCTTTTGGCACCAGCTGTCCTCTTTGAGAAATGCCTTCTATAATGAAGATTGGATTGTTATGGGAGATTTTAATACTCCCTTAAAAGAAAATGAAAAAAAAGGAGGATGCCAATCTAATTTGGAAAGCATGATGGATCTAATGAATTTTTTTGATGGCCATTCTCTTCATGATATTGAGTTACAAGGAACTGATTATACATGGAATAATAAAAGAAGTGGTCAATATCTTATTCAAGTTAGGCTTGACAGGGCTCTCATCACTAATGAATGGTTCACACATTATTTCTGCTCTTTATCGGCTCATATAAGGGTGAGGTCAGATCATAATCCTATAACTTTTCTGGCGGATCCAATTGACAAGAAAATAAACTTTCCTTTCAGATTTGAGAGAATGTGGACTTTGCATCCACAAATTGAAAAAAAGGTTGAACAATGGTAGAAGATAAATATCAAGGGAACAACTATGTTCATTCTGGCTAAAAAACTCAAGGAAAATATGAAAGCCTAGAACAAAGAGACTTTTGGAAACATTTTATCAACTAAGGCTAGTGTCAGTTTGGAGGTTAAGGACATCTAGGATAGCATCCAAAAGGATGGTTATGTTAATATTATTGGAGAACAAGAGAACACAAAGATTTTTGAAATGCATGACATTATTGCGAAAGAAGAAACCTTTTGGAGACAGAGATCTAGAAAATCTTTTTGGAGGGAGAAAGAAACACAAAATACTTCTTTATGAAAACTCTAAAGCATATAATGGAAAATAGGATCTCTAAGCTCAACATTAGTGATACTATTTATAATGATCAGAAGGCTATAAGATTGGAGGCCAAGAATTTTTTCCAAAACTTTCTGCAAAAAGATAGAGATTTGGATAATGCAGAACAAAGGGAGTTTATAAAGTGCATTCCCCACATTCTCAATGAGAATCATAATGCTAGGCTCAATGCTATCCCCTCTAATTCAGAAATTAGAAATTCTGTCTTCTCTTTTGAGGGAGATAAATCTCCTGGTCTGAATGGTTTTTCTATGTTCTTTTTTCAATTATTCTAGAACATTATTGAAAAGGATGTGACTAATGCTGTCAAAGAATGTTTTGGCACTATAAAAATTTTGAAGGAATTGAATGGTACTTTTATAGCTCTTATTCCTAAGAAATAGGGAGCTGATAAGATGGATCAATTTAGACTGATCAGTCTGTGCAACTCTGTCTATAAGATAATCTCTAAGGTCATGACTACAAGGATTTTGGTGATTCTCCCTTCCTTAATATCTTGGCAACAAAATGGGTTTGTGCCTGGGAGACAATTCATGGACTCCATCATAACTATTCATGAAAATTTTCATTCTCTTGTGATGTCTAGAGGGAGGGTCTTCTTCTCAAACTGGACATGTCTAAAGCTTATGACAAAGTGGACTGGTAGTTTCTTGTGCAAGTTATGAGGGCCTTTGGATTTAATAAAAAGTGTACTGATCTCATTTTTCAGCTTATCTCTTATGCTACCTTTTCGGTTTTGGTCAATGGGTCCCCTACCTCATTCTTTAAGTTGACTAGAGGGATAAGGAAGGGGGATCCCCTCTCCCTTGTCCTCTTCATCCTTATAGCTAAATTCCTGGGAAGGTATATGGAGAACCAGGTGAGGAAAGGAGATATTAAAGGTTTAAATCCTTCTTCTGCAAACCAAGTTTGTTCTCATCGGCAGTTTGTTGATGACTTGGTTATTATGGGAGAGGATTCTGTTAAAAATGCTAGCAATATAAAGAAAGCCTTGACCAATTATGGGACAACCTCTAGCCAAACTATCAACTGTGGAAAGAGTTTTGTGTATCTCTTCAATGTCCTAGAAAGAAGAAAGATGAGGACCATGAGGATTTTGGGATGTGATATGGGGAATTTTCCTGGAAATTGCCTTGGTCTTCCTCTCTATTTGGATACTCCTGATACTTTCTGGAGCTCTTTAGTGGAAAAATTTCACAGTAAACTTGCTGGATGGAAAGGGATGTTGCTTAGTCAAGTGGGTAAGATCCAGATTCTCAGAGCTACTCTCTAGGGTCTCCCTCTTTATGCTTTGAGAATTTTTAAAATTCCCCAAAAATTTTGTGAAGCTATTGAAAAGATTCAAAAAAAGTTTCTATGGATTGGGATGGAGAAAAAGAAAAGGATAGCACTCATAGCCTGGGAAAAAGTCAGCAGACGGATCAAAAAAGGTGATTTAGGATTAAGAAGAATAAAAAAATTGAATGAGCACCTGCTTGCAAAAATAATATGGAGATATTACAATTTGAAAGGAGAGTGGACTTTAATATGGGACAATAAATATAATAAGTTTTGACCTAATCTTGATGCCTTTCTGAATGAGGACAGGGAGGGGGAGGGTCTTTTGTATGGAAAAATGTTATGAAAAATAAAGACAACATTAAAAAAGGAATTAAATGGAAAGTGGGCAATGGGAGCAAGGTCCTTTTTTTGGAAGATGAGTGGATTCTTCATACTCCCCTTAGGGAGTGTCCTAAATGGGGGATGTTTGAGAATCAATGCAAAATAATTATTGGAAGGAAAGTGGAAGACTATTGGGACAAGGATCACTGGAAGGATTTATCTATCATTGATAACAAGTTGGGTCATCTTAATAAAATCCTCAAATATTCCATCACTCTGATTGAGGAAGAAGATAAGATTATATGGAAATACAACACAAATGGTAATTTAACTATTTCCTCTCTATACCATCTAGAGTTTGAGGACCTAAATGAGCCTCTGTGGGCAAAAGTCTGGATAAAGGATCTTATTCCAAAAATTAATGTGTTTTTCTAGATTATGATGCAAAATAAAAATTTGACTATTCATAATTTTAAAAAAAGAGGTATGACTTTAGTGAACAGGTGCTACCTCTACAAGAAAAAGGAGGAAAGTGTGGATCTTATTTTCATTCACTGTCCCTATGTTAGAAGGATTTGGGATTATTTTCTCCAGATTCTTAATACAGAGTGGGTTTTTCCAGAAGATTTAAAGAGTCTTCTTAACTATTGGAACTATCCTTCAAAGAATGATACTGTTATCAAGGTTTAGAATTTTTTTCTTCCTCATGTCTGTTGGGGGGTTTGGAGAGAGAGAAATGATAGAGTGTTTAGGGATAATATGACAAGTGAGAAGGAGGTTTTCTTTAAAATTAAGAGAGCCATCAAATAAAACTTGCTGTTACAGCATAGATTTACTGAACACTTACATGAGAATAATATCCTCCTTTTCAACAATTGGAAAATCAAAGGGAAATTCAAGAAACAGGATAACAAAGCCAAGAGAGAGGAGGCTAGATGGGATTGTCCCCCTAAGGGCTGGTAGAAAATTAACTTTGATGGTGCCTCTAAGGGGAATCCGAGGGTTGCAAGGTGTGGCATTGTCATTAGAGATAAAAATGGTGTCTGTAAAGGAATTATAGCCATCCCCATTAGTAATTAAATGAACCATCAGGATAAAGCCTGTGCCGCTCTTCAAGGTCTTATTTTAGCTAAAGAGAAAGGTTGTTCTAAAGTGTGGTTAGAGGGAGATTCTCTCAACATTATTAAATGTTTGAATAATGATACTTCCGCTTCATGGACTATCTATAATACTATTAAAAAAGATAAAGATATCATCCGATCCTTCAAGAATTGTGTTATCACACATAACTTCTGGGAGGCTAACAACATTGCTGACTGGGTGGCCAACACAGCTTGTAAGAGTGACGTGGTGGTGTAGTGGAATGATGGAAATGATGTGCCTATTCAAGCCAAATTATTGCTTGATAGCGATTGGTTGAGGAGTCATCAAAAAAGTAATCCTAAATGGTAAGTATCATTATGTTCATTGATGCAGAGGTGATGTGTCTTTAATACCTATGGAGGTGTAAGTACCCAATGGTGATTGCAAGCTGGATTTGGCATTCTTTTTGGGTCTTTTTGGTTTTGCGGAAAAAGAGGTCTGCTATTCATTTTGGCATTACCAATAGTCATAAGAGAAAAAATAGTTTCTACCAGAGGGAAAAAATAGGCGAAAATAAGAAAAGGGTCGAGCCTGTTAACTGTAACAAGTGGAGAAAAAACCAAAGAGTCTGGAAGATTTTGAAAGATGGTGGGATGACAATGTATCTAGAAAGACTCCATGGTCGTAACCTTTCTATCACGAGGATCTTTTCGAAAACTTGGAAAGAGGGCAAGATTTTGGTGGGTGATTAGTATATGGAAGTTACAGAGGAGATCATTGCAAAAGCTACTGGTATGGGTATGGATGGTATCACTTCTATAGAGATAGAGCAATTTTTGATAAAGCATGGGAGAATTTTTTAGAAACTGAGAAAGAAAAGGCCAGACTAGTCAAGGTTGATACCTCCTACCACAATCTAGAGTGCATATCCAAACCTTGGAGGTATGTTATTTATGTGATTATCAGTTATGTAACGCTTGATGGTAGGTTTACGAGAGTGTATGGACACCATTTTATGTTATAAACCATTTTAGACATGAGGTGAAAGTCAGTTTTTCCTACTATCTTCTTAGCTCATTAGATGCTACCATTACTAGCTTGCAGAAAGATCTGAAGGGGGATCATGCATCCCACCAAGGTCTTATGTTACTTATCTATGAGGTGCTAAAAACCAAAAAAGTGGAAAGGCCTTTAGGGAAGAATATTTTGAAGGATGAGGAAGATACGGAGGGGAATGAGAATGACAACATGTATGAAGAAGAAACTAAAGATAGTGAAGAGGAGTCAAAGGGTTATAAAACCCCTAAAATGAATAAAAAGGGCACTTCAGCAAAGAAAAGCCAGAAAAATCCCTTTAATGAAGAATCCGATATGGAAAAGGACACTGATGATGATACGTTGGAGGGGAGTAAAAAGAAAAAAGGAAAAAAGAAGATTAAGAAGAAGATTCAGGAGGAAGAAATGAAAATAGAGAATGAGTCTAAGGAAGTGAAGAAGGAGGAGAAGAAGGACTCTAAGAAAAGGAAATGTGGGGAAGGTAAGGCGAAAGTTAAGATCAATCAATAGAGCAAGTACTCTAGCAAGAGGAGAATTGATCTGACTTTGTATGAGGAAGATGTGATTGAAAAAATAGAGGAGAACCGCGAGGAGGAGGAAAGAGGGGAAAATAGGGAGGATAAAAAAGGTGATAAGAATGAGGAAAAAATCCCTAGGGCTGATAATAATAAGCATGAGGAAGATATTACGAAGGGGAATAAGGAAAAAAGAACGGAGAAAGAGTCTGGGCATGAATATTGTGGCTACCATGATAATGTGGACATGGGGGAGTATCAAAAGCCTGTGGATAATAAAGAACACATTGTGGGTTTTACAGGTATGGTGAGTAATTTGATTGATGATAATGCTAATTTGAAAAAACAAGTTGAAATTATGAGGGCTGAAATTAATATTTTAAATAGTATGGGAATTGGGGAAAAAACCGTGGTTGTTTGTTTGGAAGAAATGAAAGAAGCTATAGGTAACTCAGAAGCCCAGGTTGATTTTGTTAATAAAGTGGGGACAATGGAGAGACAGATTAAGGAAATCAAAGAAAAGGCAAAGGAGGAGGATAGTGCAATGCAAATCAAGAACTTGAAAATCAAGGTCAAAAGTTTGGAGGGAACGGTGAAGAAAATTAGGGAGCAATGTTTGATGAGTCTAAAAGCTTACACTGGCCACACACAAATCCTGATGGATAAGCTTGAATAGGACAATAAGGAGAAGGAATAGAGAGAGATGAAGGAGGCTACTAGCCTAGGTACTCGTACAAGATAAAGCACAAAGAAGATTAGTCCAAAGGCAGACAAGGAAACAAAAGATTTCAAGAACACGGTCAGTAATATGCAGGTTATGCTGATTGAGGCCTAGGAACTTGTGCAGAGCATGTAGCTTTCCTTTTTTGCTATCTTTTTGGGTTTTATGCTGTCGCTATCTTTATTTTTTTGATCTATGCGACTTTTTTTGGCTCGTTTGTTGGATGGTTGTTTCCTTTCCTTCTGGGGTGCCTCAGTACAGTTATTTTTTTTCTTCGTTGAATATTTATATTAACTCTTTTTAGGTTTCAGGTCCTTGTAAAACCTGTTGAACTCTTATACTTTGTAAAGGTTTTGGGTCCTTGTAAAACCCATTTTTACTTAATCAAAACTCCAGTGAAGCATAAGGATTTCAGGAGTTTTCTTGGCTACACTGGTTACTACAGGAGATTTATTAAGGAATTCAGCCAACTTGCAGCCCCATTGTATACCTTGTTGAAGAAAGAAGCAGAATTTGAATGGACAGATGAATGTGAACTATCATTTCAGAAGCTAAAAGATGTTCAGGCAGAGACACCTATCCTTAGAGGACCTGACTAGAAGATTCCATTTCACATTCACACTGATGCATCTGATCAGGCCATTTGAGCACTGTTAGGAAACATGGAAGGTAGCATTAAACATGCTATTTATTATATTAGTAAAAACTTACAAGGTGTTGAACTGAACTATACTGTCACTAAAAAAGAATTGCTAGCAGTAGTATATTCCCTCAAAAAATTTAGACATTACATCACTGGTTATGAAGTATTTGTATATACTGATCATTCAGCCATCAAATACTTGATGAACAAACCAACCATCTCTGGTGGGTTGGCAAGATGGTTACTCCTTATGTAGGAGTTTGAGGTGACCATCATTGATAAACTAGGTAAAGATAATGTGGTGGCTAACTTCTTATCTAGATTGCAAGTTCCAGATGACCCTGTAGCAATTGATGACCGCTTCCCTGATGAGCACTTGTTCTCCATTGATACTTTCAATCCATGGTATGTTGACATTGCTAACTACCTTTTTACAGGAAGGACAACACCACATTTCTCACTTTGAGAGCGCCTACGGCTGGTTGAGAAAAGATTTAATTTTTCATGGATCTCCAAATTTATGTTCTACAAAGCTCCTAATCAGATCACCAGAAGATGTGTTTGGGAGGATGAGACTTATGACATCCTTAGGGCTTGTCATGATGAGTCGTGTGGTGGTCATTTCATAGCATAGCAGACCACATACAAAATCTTGAAAACAAGATATTATTGGCCTACCCTCCATAAGGATGCAGCTAAGTATACTAGGCACTATGACATATGCCAGCATATTGGACACCCAACTAAGTCAGATGAAATGCCCTTGCAGCCTCAGGTGGTGGTGACACTATTTGACAAATGGGGCATCAATTTTGTTGGACCTATCAAGCCATCTTCTCACAGGAAGTCATATATCTTAGTATGTACTGACTATGCAACAAAATGGGTAGAAGCTAATGCAATGCAACATGCCAGAGATCATAAAGTGGGAGAATGTTTATATGAATATATCTTTACTAGGTTTGGAGTACCTCATGAGATAGTAATAGATTGAGGTGCACAATTTACTTCTAATCTTATTACTGAATTGATGCATGAATACATGGTGAGACATGGTAATTCTTTACCATATCATCCTCAGGCCAATGAGCATGCCAAGATAACAAATAGGGAAATTGAAGCAATCCTAACCAAAATAGTTGAGGTTCACAAGAAGGACTAGGCTACCTGCCTTCCTGTAGCCATTTGAGCTTATAGAACAACATGGAAAACAATAACTGGTTTTACCCCTTTTGAATTGGTTTATGGAAAATTTGCATCCATGCCTATCGAGTTTCAACAAAGGACTCTTAGGACAATATTAGAATTAGACATTGACCTTACCAAGGCACATGAGGAGTGGCTATTGTAGCTGAATGGACTAGATGAGTACCAAAAATCTGCACTTCACAATATTGAATTGATACAGAAGCATAGGAAGAAGTGGAACGACAAATTCATCAAAGAGAATAAATTTTCAATTGGTGATTGAGCCCTTCTATATGACTCATGTTACCAACACACCCCAGGTAAATTTCAAACATGATGGGTAGGACCTTATGAGATAGTTTCAGTGTTTGAAAATGGTGTAGTTCAGTTGTCTACTATTAATCCTGTATGATTCAAATTGCTTGTTAGTGGTCATCAACTCAAAATCTATCACAAGGTACTGATTCAAGAAAAATTCCTACAAAATTTCTAGCAACACAATGAAAACAACATTCTTGCAGTAGAAGAATCTGGGTCTTCCATCCAGATATCCATTGATCCTTGATTTCTAATCAAAAGTTCCATAATAAATGTTTCACTTCATGTGGAATTATTTCTCCATAATAAAAATTTTCCTCACCTCCCCTTTCTACCATTTTCCTGTACCATTGCATCACTCCATTAGTACATGTCATATTTTAGAACAATCTTCTTGCAGCGCCTACCAGGTTTTTGACACATACCTTTGTTCATATTTTATTTTATTCATTATTATTAGGATTGTGTGTTCTTTTAATTTTTACTCTTGCACGACCTTTCCTGGTGGGATCCATGCCTTAAACTTAGTTGGGGGGAAGGGAATATTCCATATTCTTTAATTTAAAGTATTAGCATGTAAAAATACCATTTTTGTCTTTTTGAGCTGCTGACAGCGTGTCTTAAACAGTCTGTCATTCCGAGATTGCATTATCATGATTAAAAAGATTTAAAAGATATTAAATGCTGAGTTATGATGAGTTTAATTTGTGATAGTATGTTTTCATCATGATTTGGGGTGGACGACCTTGACATGGGTGAAAGTATTAATCAGATATCATGCATTTAAACTATTTTTAATCACCTGGAGTAAATAACATTCTGTACTCCCTTGTTTTTTTCTGCAATACTTTGAGTCTTTCTCTCCCATTTTAGTGCTTCTATAGAAAGCCTTTGCGCCTCTACAGAAATTTTCTATCCATAACAATGGGGGGTGATCTTCAGAGACATGAGCCAACTAATCATAAATTTTTATGAGATGTAGCCAACCATAAAATGTTTGAAAGGAAAGGATGGTTGAATTACTGTATGAGCCTCACTGGTTTTGAAGAGGAAGTTTCCCTTCAACTTTTGAACACTACAGAATGGGTTCATAGTGGTGAAAGGATTGAGGGTGGATTTTATAGAAGACATTTTGGAAGAGGTGATAGGGTTTCCATAAGAAGGTGAAAAATGGACTAAGGACCTTGACTTGTGCTTAGCTAGGGAACAATTTACTTTGCATGGTGATCCACCATTATAAATTGACAAAAAGCAAGGTACCTCAAGGATATCACTTCCCTTGGATTATATCCAGCCAGCTACATTTGTCACTCAGTATTTTACCTATGAAGGGCGCTACAAATATTTACACAGCCTGTATTTCAAAATCCTGAGCAGTCTCTGCCATGAAAATAGACCGGTAAAACTACCTGACTTTTTGTTTAACATTGTAGAAAAGCAAGCTTCTTTGGCTCAGTCGAGAAAATATCAGTCAGTTTTACACCATTGCTTAATTAAATTAGTTGTAGAAAGGGAATTAAATAAGCAAATGGTAGGAACTTGGGATGAATTTTTGAAAATGTATGAAATAGAGCCTAGAATAGTCGGCCCTAGAGGTCAGGGTATAGGAAGAAGGGAGAACACAGACACAAGGGTCTATAAAATCATCAGAAGAATAAGAACTATTCCTAAAGCTTCTTCCTCTAACTATAGAGCAACTAGGAAGAGAGTTGGTGATGTTAGTACTCCTCTTTCCAGTAGGAAGATAAGAATAAGGAAGGAAGCTGATGATATTCCTGAAACCCCACCTTTTGTAAAAACTATGTCTACCTCTAGGAAAAGCAAAGATAAAACCATAGAAATAGAGGAAGTAATTCCAGAGTAGTAGCCCAGTAATGAGGATGATAGAGATAAATCTGATGAAACCTTTCCCCCACATGAAGAAGAAACACCAGAAAAACCTCCTGTAGAAGCTATGGAGGAAGTGTCCGCCAGCAAGAGGAAATGCAAGAATCCTCCATGTTCATCCAAAGCCCCTACTAGAAGAAGTGCAATGATTTCCACAAATATCAGTAAGGATGTTGAGTCTCATATCCAATCTATTAACATAGAATCCTCTGAATCTATGGAGAAATCCTCTCTTGAAGCATTGGTTCATGAGCTTGCAGATAGTGACACTGTTTCCCATCATGAAAATTTTGAAGCAGAAGCTAACCCTAATGTTGATTATGTCCTCATTGATAGTGATGGATATTCTGAGGAGATGGAGGAGTTTGTCGATAAATCTATTACACAAAATATTTTTGATGATTTAGAAGAATTACCTTCTGATGAGTTCCCTGAACTCAATAGGGATATTATTGAAAAATTGTTGGAACAATTTAATGAAGATGGGTTGGATACACTGGCTAAAGTAGCTGAGTCCTATCAGGGTAATAATTTAGTAAAAACTCTTATTGTGTGGGAAGGAAATTCCTCTACATAGGAAAGCACAATAAAAACCCCTCAGCCTACACCATAATTGACTAACATTTTTAATTAGGAACCCATGCCACCATCAGACCTATCTACACCTCTAACCGTAGGGTTGAGTTTATATCAGCAATTTCTATGGGAAAGTACACAATGGGAGTTAGAAAAAGAAAAATTGAAATGAACCGTTGAAGAGAAAACTCATTAATTGGAGCAAAAAATAGATCAAATTGAATTGTTGAAAAGAAGGGTTGATCAGATAACTGATTTAATTCCATAGGTTATGACATGTAGATCACCGTCTCTGGTATATAATATGTTTCTTAAGGAAAAATTCATTAATTTTAAGTTAACAAGGATTATGGAAGGATTTAATCCCTCTGTTTCAACACCCCATGAATTCTATGATGCATTTCAACCAGCTCCTATTTCTTTAAAGAATTTATTATGTGATTTGTATTTGCATAATCTTGTTTTGCCAGATGACAGGGACTGGAATTCACTCATTTATGTGTGAGGTGTCCAATTGAGAACAATAATGTCTTGGATACAGAATGAAATAAGCAAGGAACATCAAACTTTACCTTATAGAAATAGTGAAATGGAGACACCCTTGCTTATGAGACCTGAAGTTCAGGATTCTAGACAAACTTTTCTTGATTGGATTTCAGTCACCGTGAATCCAAATGGAGCCAACAAAGTCTACCCAGTTAGGGAGCAAGCCTATGTAGATTGGGATCAACACTCATCACATGATATTGAGGCTAAAATCATCAATTGTCAGCAGAGATGGGTAAGGATGCCCCATGACCTGAAGGTTAGAGAACCCCATTCTCCACATAACCTGACTCTTGCTACAAGATGAGCTCCATGGTATATTATGCTGGGCATGACAATGCTTAATTATTGGTGTCCATTAAGGTTCCAACCACTCGTTCTCCTGCAGCCATTGCTAGAAATGAATGAAAGTGCCGAAGATCATGACATGACCAAGGAATTTGAAATATGGGAAAGACTCAGGGATAATCGTGGGTACTTCAACTATGTTGATGGTGAATCAGGGGAAAATACTGCTAGTGACCTAAGGATGAGAGCCATGATCCACAACTTTATGATTGCTGGGGACCAGCAATAGGATAGTTGGGGGGAATGATGAGCCTCTTAAAATGCCATATTTCTAAGTGTTATTTATTTATTTTCAGTCAGTTTATTTGGAGAGCAGATACATAGATTTATGGTTTTATATGTGTAAAGACTTAAAGTAGGAATATGGATGATAAACAAACATGGTATATATTCTTAAAACTAATGGACAAAAATGACAGAATGTAGTGATTATATATGCTAATGAATGATCCTTTTCTTATGCTATGTTTTTGGGTAGCTTCCTTCCTGTAGCCATATGCCTTGCAAGAGTATTAATTATAATTTAACACTTTCTTCCTAATATTAGTGATGTGAATATGTATGTATCAAAGGTTGTGTGTGTATTAATCACTTGCAGGGATCAGTCATGGTGAATTTAAGGACCAGCATGATGGTGCTAAAAAATTCAAGTAAGCACTTGAGCAAGTTGAGACGTTGCTGCAAGATCTTTGCAAGGAGCAAGTCAATACAATTTTTTGTTAAATGCAATGCACAAATCTAGGACCCACAACACACTATATTCTGGGATGACTTAGTCTTGATGACTACAATTTATGTTATGAGACATTATGTATCTATAGTGATCCTCATTAATGGAGTGATCTTATATTTAGGGAGTAGTTATAGTTTTCCTTTAAATAAGATGATTGTTGTAACTCTTAGGGTGAGTCAATTTTCTGAATAGAAGCTTTTGTAGCTGTAACATTGTTCTATCTATCTAAGTGTACTTACTTTTCATAAATGAATAGAATGCATAGTTTGAGTTCCATATTTTTCTCTTGAATGTGTTTTCATTCACTCATCCAAGGGGGCCCACTTGGTGAGTGAATTAATTTTTTAGAGTAGGAATCAATTCCATTCTTATTTAGAAGAGAAGTAGAACTCTATTATTTGTGAAACCACTAGTAACAGAACTAGTAGATTGTTCCTGCAGCATAGGCGGGTAGAGTAATTTCTATCTGTAATTACTTATTTTCCTAGAGTAAAATCATTTACTATTATAGCATAGATTTTATGAAGCTTAATGCATTTAAATTTTATAGGATTAGTCATGAGGATTGAGAGAGTTTGAAGCATATACTTTGCAGATGTCATTCCAAGTTTTACGTCCCTGGTCGATAATTAAATGAGACTGAATGATCTAATTAGCAACCATTTAGGGTGTCCAAACCTAACAAAAGCAGTCCAATGCTATGGGTTTCTAAGACAATTGTTTATCCAACCAGAGGACATGAACAAAAAATGTACCATCTACTTGGTCTAAAAAAGGATATAAATCGCGTAACACCAAAAATAAATCAAACAACCACTGGAGAACAAATCAACTCCCAAACACTCTAGGCATGTAAGCTGAGCAAATGCAAGACAAGGTGCAAACAAAAATTTGCTCAATTGGCCACTTTACAAAAGAATAATTTTTGATGAAATCCATAAAACATCTCTTTTAAAAACAAGTGATTCTTAACAACCCACAAAATACACTAAAACCACAAATTTGCACAAATACTGACATGCTATGAAAATCAATATTTAAGCATCAAATGAGTGAGTTTGGATCATGATAGCTATTATCCACAATGTCCTCAATCTATTCTGATAGCATGATCCTATCATAATCATGAAATAATACTAAATCCAACACTCAAATCATGCCAAACATGGTGACAAACAAATCTAGAAGGCACACAAATCAAGGCAAACTATAAAATAATAAAAACTAAAACTAAAAATGAAGGTACAAAATTAAAACCTATTTTCTCTCATATACCCAACAACACATTTATCCAATACAATTCTTGTTCCAAGCATACATGAAAAAATAGGCAGTATAACACCATAAGTTCTATAATTTCCAATTTTCAAAACATAAAATAAACATGGAAATCCAATCGGGAAATGGAATGCAATGAAATTGTAGGGGAATGCTAATTCTCATCCCACGGAACGAAAGAATTTTATTTCATTCCAAAAGACAAATCAATTCAAAAGATATGAAAAGCCTTACCTCACAGCAAGTGAAAAACAAAAAAAAATGTGGGAGAAATTGAATCCTTTGTGAAAATTGAAATGGCTCCACAAAAATGGGAGCAATGGTGACATGAATCCAATGAATGGATCAAACACAAGAAGTAAAATATTGATTTTCTCAAAAATATTTTGGAGAAAATTCACAATTTCACAAAAAACAAGAATGACGAAATGAACTATTTTCCCCAATTTAAAGTCACTTTTTCCAAAAAGGCCAAAAAGACTTAAAATAAAAATGACTTAAATAAATTAAAACAAAAAAAAATACTTCTTGAAAACCCTTCAAGAACAAATAAACCAATTCTAATTAAATGAAATTCTACTATAAATGAGCTAGTAAATAAAATTATCTCCCAAATAAATTAAATAAACACCTAAATTATGACTCATCCATGACAACTACAAGAACTCTAAATGCAGAGGCACATACACTAGTCTATCACAATATGCATATTAGGTCTGAATTTACCTACACGTGTTAGAGGTATATCATATCAATTAAAGATACATTGTCCATATAGGGATGATATTGGGTAAATAATTAATGTCTAGTGAACCTATCTCCTATGTCATTGCCAAGGATAAGACACAATCAAACCACAACTCAGGTGGAACAATGGTTGGTACCTGTTCACTAAAACATGCACACATCAAGTGCAACTAATCACAATATAAATAGCCAAAGCATATGCATGAATAATAAAAGTACACCTATTGGAAAAATGATGCTCTAGTGACATGATCATTCGTATGCATTAGAATATCATGACATTGGTCATTCCATATTTAATCCTTAATGTAAATTTCATTTAAATTTAAAGAATTAAAATAATCATTTATGACAATATGAGTATTTATCAGTGAAAATATCAATGAAATTTCCAACAACATAAAATACACAATAAGACAAGAAACTAGTGATAATCATCATAATAATATAATTAAATGTTCTTAAATATAAATTACACCAGATATCATCATAAAGTATCATGTCACATCAAGACAACATTATCAATTAGATATGATCGAGATGGTAAACAACAATATAATCTAACATCTAAATCAGAAATGATATCGATAAAGCCAAAATAATGTACTGTCATCAAATATGTCACATCATACAGATAATTAGAGAATAAAAAAAGTATAACTTGCATCAAAATAAAATGGAGTAGAATGAAACCATGAGAGGCACTGCATCCACCCCCCACTAGGAATAATATTACTCTTGGAAGCCTGCAAAAAGTGTTAATCAACTAATGGATATGATGAAGACCGAGTGATAATAGGTATACATATTTATAGAAATGGTTAGATCAGTTGTTATTTGTCATTGATGTCAAGAAATTGATTACTGATTTATATTGATTAACCATTTAATAAGAAGCAGAAGTTAAATGGGTGACAAATATAGATTAGACAATGATGAAGTAATATTGATATAGTAGTTTGCTACTATATAGTTTATGTTATCAAGTTGGTACATTTGATTGATTAAGTCAGAGATTGAAAAGAGTTATGTTATGACTGAAAAGAGTTACTCTACCTATCTAGACAAATTTAGTTGGTATAGAGTTGTGTTCATTGGTTTCAGTTACCAAGCACCAAGAATGAGTTGGGCACTGAGCAGTGAATGAAGATAGCTACTGAGTTGCAAGGAAAGTTACTGAGGACAAGATATTGATTGAGAATGATGATAAGATCTAATTTAACAGGAAGCTATGATGATCTAGATGTTGATAAGGATAAAGGAAGTTTGTTAGAATATCTATAAGAGAGAAAATTCAATGAGAAGATCTAAGACAAAGATTAAGCGATTAAACTTGATTATTAGAGTTCCAAGAAAAAGTTCACGTTACGAGGTAAAAGTTAAATAGTTTACCGAGCTAAGATTTGTGAAGAATATGATCGAACAGCTGAGAGAAAATAATGGAAAACCTAAGAAAGGAGATTAAGAGGAAAATTTTTGTCTTTATAAGGGATGAGAACTAATGAGAGAAGAGATGCTGGTGATTTGAACAAAGAAGAAGAAGAAGTTGAAGAACAAAAGTTAGTGAGCAGAGCAGAGAAGAAGAAATAGCAGAATCTATAGTCTAGAGTAGAGAAAAATGGAGTATGTGATACCAGTATTCATGTTAGCGCAAAGGATCTGACCCAAGAAATGGTAGTTTCTATACTTACCTAGATCCAGTGATTGGAGCAGTAGGTTTGGTATAACCCGACATATTATCATTTGTAACAGGGAAAAATATCTTAACCGCGTGGATTTAAGAGTCCTATTTGTAAATCCTAGAAGTTGGTGAGATTCCAAAAGAGTGTTTAAAGACCTATAATAAGGAAACTCCTAACAAAGTGAAGGTCTTAATAGATTTTAGGTAAATCCCTTAACAGGGTCACATCTAGAAAATGGGTTTGTAATCTTTAACAGGATAAGTTCTTAACCGAGCCTACTTTAGAAGGGTGCATTTTTATTGTGGGTCACAGTTCCCACAAAGGTTTTTCCCTTATTTGGTTTCCTCATTAAATCTAGTGTTAACTAAGTTTAAATGATTGAT
This sequence comes from Thuja plicata, assembly GCA_018584345.1. Taxonomy (NCBI): domain Eukaryota; kingdom Viridiplantae; phylum Streptophyta; class Pinopsida; order Cupressales; family Cupressaceae; genus Thuja; species Thuja plicata. The sequence goes on from MU228442.1 coordinate 1,701,652, forward strand.
TTGCATATTATGAGATGTATTGTTGTTTAAGTTATTAAGTTATTTGGTGAGTCAGTCATTACTGTAGTCAGTTCTACCAAGTGAATCAGTGAGATAAGTTTTAAGTATTAAAGTTTGATTTTGTCTAATTCACCCCACTCTTAGTGGATAAACAATTAGTATCAGAGCTTGGTTCTCTTTAGTGTTAATTTTAAAAGGACTTGATTTAAGATCTAAAGATGTACAAGAGGGAAGCACCATAGTTGAATAGGATTATTTATCTACATGGAAAAGCAGAATGAGATTGCATGTATCTGGTATAGGAGAGTATGGACTTCACTTTCTTGATAATGCATATGTTGCACCTACAACTGCACCTTTGACACTTAATGAGAAAAGACAGAATCAAGAACACACATAAGTCATGATTGAGATTGCTTCTACACTTACTGACTAGGAATATGATGAACTTGATGGATGTACTACTTTGAAACAAATGTGTGATAAGATTATTTTTACCTATGGTGGAGATCGACATGTTCAGAAGGCAAAAGCAAAAAGTTTGAGAGGTAAATTTAATTCAATGAGAATGAAAGAAGGAGAAAACATAATACAATATAAAACTAGACTTAAGGATATTTTTAATTCTATCAGAGGAGCTGGTGGAACCATAACAGAAGATGTAACAAGAAAAATGTTCACAACCCTACTACTGAGTTATGCTATTCGAGTATCTTCTATATAAGAGTTGAGATCTATTCCTTAGATGAATGTTTCACTTAATGCTACTATTGGTAAGCTGGTTGCATTTGAGATTAATGATTTTGATAATAGTCTACCTGCTACATCTAATATTGAGTTTGCATTTAAGTCATCTTTGAAGATTGGAAGTTCTAAGGACTCTAGAGCTAGTGATGGATATGTGAGAAGTGCTAGTGAGATATTTTACAACTGTCAGAGTGGTTTGGAAGAGTTATATGTAGAAGATGAAGAGAACAAGAGAGAGAGAGTTTGAATCTTTGTTGGCTAGAAGACTACAAAGAGGAAAAGGAAGATAACAAGGTAAGTTACCCTTGAAATGATTTAATTGTAACAAGATTGGTCATATTGCATCTAATTGCAATAAGAAAGATAATGAGGAGAATAAAGATAATAGAGATAAGGACAAAAGAGAGAACAAATTTAGGAGATTCAAAGACTACAAAAACAAAAGTAAGAAATATTGTCATATTGATAATGAAGGACTAAGTGATGGTGATTCAAATGAAAATGATGGTGAAAAAGTTGTGTATGTTTCTATTAAAGATGATTCTAATGGAGAAAACAAAGAAGAACCAAGAGCCCTAATATCACAAGTAAGTAAGAATGGAACATGGATTATAGATAGTGATTGTTCGCATCACATGACTAGTGACACACTTAAGTTTATTACTTGGAGAAGAATGTTGGAGAATTTGTTAGATTTGGTAATGATGCTCCATACCCTGTGAAAGGAAAAGGTTCTATAATTTTACTGAATAACACAAGATGTGATGATGTTTATTGGGTTGAAGGCATAAAGTGTAATCTGTTGAGTTTTGTGTAGTTAAATAACACTTGTCACCGACTGTAATTTCAACATGGAAAGGTGAAAGTTTTATATAATAAGGAGAGTCTGATTGCTACTGGAGAACAATCTAAAGGTAATTTATTTTATCTTGATACTTCTATGAAGAGTTTCATGTTTTCTAGAGTTGAAGATGTTTGGTTATGGCACAAAAGGCTTTGTCATGTTAATTTTCACAACTTGATAAAAGTGAGTAAAAAGAATAGAGTCAAAAGACTTCCAAGATTAGAGAAACCTAAAATGTTATGTGCAGAGAATGTCAAATGGGTAAGATGACTAAATCTATTTTTTTAAGCAAGACTTATGTTACCCAAGGAATTTTTGATTTAGTGCATACTAATTTATGTGGACCCATGAGGACTCAAATTTATTATGGAGATAGATATTTTATTTTATTTGTGGATGATTATTCCAGAATGATGTCTGTAATGTTTTTAAAAGAAAAATCTGATGCATTTAAAATGTTTAAGTGGTACAAGGATAGAGTTGAGAAATAAATAGGAAGAAAACTGAAATGTCTGAGATCTGATAGAGGAGGTGAATTTACATTTGATGAGTTTACATTGTTTTGTAATGAAAATGGAATTAAGAGACAAATGTCAGCACCGAGGACACCACAAAAAAATGGTATTGCTGAGAGAAGAAATAGACCTATTTTTGATTGTGCAAGGACACTGATGATAGAAAAAGGTATTTCACAAAATGTTTGGAGAGAAGTAGTTAGTAATTTTGTTTACACATTAAACCAAGTACAAATGAAGAAAGGTACCAATAGAACACCATATGAAATCTGGTATGAGCACAAAATGTGAGTTATTTCAAAGTTTTTGGAAGTAGCTGTTATATATTGAAATATTATAGAGACGGAAATTTTGCTTCTAAAGAGGATGAAGGGATATTCTTAAGATATTCTACAAGGATTAAATCCTATAAGTGTTTGAATAAAGTTCTAACAAATTAGTGGAAAGTGCAAGTGTGAGAATCAATGAGTTTGCAGAAAAGAATGATGAAGAAATTAAAAAGGAACCTGAAGACTATGAGAAGTTTGTATATGTACAACCTAATGTTCCTGACCCCTTACCGAGATCACCTACAGAGGATGAAGCTGAATAGAGATCTCAACAATCGAGTGATGAGAACGAAGCACTGAGACCTAACGAGCCTATTTTAGCAAAATATGTGAGAAGACACCACTCCTCTAGAAATATTATTGGAAATAAAGATGTAGGAGTGATGAAAAGAAGCAAGGTAAGAGATAATACATGTTTTATATCTACATTTGAGCCAAAGAAAGTTAAAGATGCACTAGATAATGAAGATTGGATGAAAGCAATGAAAGAAGAGTTTGATCAAATTGAAAAGAAAAATACATGGAATTTAGTACCAAGGCCAAAGAATAAAAATGATATTGGTACTAAATGGATTTTAGAAACAAGTGGAATGACAATGGAGAAATTATTAGAAATAAAGCAGGATTGGTTTGCAAAGGTTATGCACAAGAAGAAGGTATTGTCTATGGAGAGACTTTTGCACCTGTAGCTAGATTGGAAGGACTTAGAATACTTATAGCTTATGTGACTTACAAAGGATTCAAATTTTATCAAATGGATGTCAAGTCTACATTTCTAAATGGGATACTTGAATAAGAAGTTTGCATTGAGCAGCCTAAAGGATTCATTCAGAGCACAAATAAGAACAAGGCATGTAAATTACACAAATCTATTTATGGTTTGAAGCAAGCACCCTGAGCATGGTATGAGAGATTTCACTCTTATCTCATCAAAATAGAATTTCAAAGAACAAGTGACAATAGTAATGTTTACTTGAAGTGTGATAGTGACAACAAGGTGTTGATTGCTGAAATTTTTGTTGATGATATTGCTTTTGGAGGCAATAACACCTTATGTAAGGCATTTTCTGATGAAATGAGAAAAGAGTTTGAAATGTCAATGATTGGAGAGATTAAGTTTTTTCTAGGTCTACAAATACAAAAAATTGCAGAAGGGATCTATATTACACAAGCTAAGTATATCAAAGAGATCCTCAAAACTTTTGGTATGGAAGATTCCAAGCCTGTTGGAATACTGATGATCACATGATGTAAATTGTCAAAAGAAGATGAGACACAAGAGGTAGATAATACTCTTTACCGATCCATGACTGGTAAATTGTGGTATGTTGTTCACAACAAACCTAATATAGCACACAGAGTTGGGATTGTTGCAATATTTTCTTCTAATCCTAAGGAAACACATATGTCTGCAGTTACGAGAATTTTGAGATATCTGAAAGGAATTGAAGATTTTGGTTTATTATACAAGAAAGGAGGTACTTTTGACTTGCAAGTCTATATTGATGCAGATTGGGATGGAAATATTGATAACAAGAAAATTACTAGTGGGGGACCACTCTTTCTAGGTGAAAGATTGGTCACATGGCTAAGCAAGAAGCATAGTTGCATTTCACAGTCTACTACCGAGGAAGAATATGTTGTTGTTGCCATGAATTGTGCAAACATTGTTTGGATCAAACAACTACTTAAAGGTATGCAAGAGATTATCTCAGATCCTATAACTATTTTTTGTGACAACATAAGTGCTATCAACATATCAAAGAACCTTGTTATGAATTCAAAGACCAAGCACATTTCTATCAAGTATCGCTACTTGAGAGAACAAATTCAAGAGAAAAATGTGATATTGGAATATGTGGATTCAAAGGAACAAATGGTTGATATCTTTACAAAGCCACTACCGAAAGATGATTTTGAGTATCTCAGAGGTAAATTAGGGGTTCTTCCCCTATCCAATATTCACTAAGAGCATGAGTTATGTTGCATCAATTTGATACTTTATTAGAATATCTATTTTTAAATTGATATTAGTATGACACACTTTAGGTGATTCCTGAAGTTGTGTGGATATTTCTGTATGCAATAAATATTTGTACATGTAAGGTATAATCCACTGCTGAAATAAGTTTTAAAGAGTATCACTTTTTGGCATTGTTGTCAAAGAGGGAGAGAATGAATTTATGACATTTATCCATAAGGGAGATATTGATGAAAGAGGAAGAGAATGGATTGTTACTATTTACTCATGAAGTAGAATCAAAATGTATGCTTCAGTATTAGAAGATTTACCCAAGAGGGAGAACAGTTTGATGATTAGAAAGCAAGGATTGAATCATAAATAGAACTATTAACTCAGAGGGAGTAATGACAGAGGTTGACAATATTAAGAGTTGCCATCATCAATTGCTATAGTAATACTATAGTGTTGCCATCAATGCCAAAGAGGGAGATTGTTAATCAATTAATGAATATGATGAAGACCGAGTGATAATAGGTATACATGTTTGTAGAAATGGTTAGATCAATTGTTATTTTGTCATTGATGTCAAGAAATTGATTACTGATTTATATTGAGCTACCATATCATAAGAAGGAGAAGTTAAATGGGTGAAAAATATAGCTCAGACAATGATGAAGTAATATTGATATAGTCAGCTTAATTTTTAGTGGCAAATATTCACCTTTTGGCAAATTCTGAGAAATATTTTTGGCAGAATTAGCGAATTGCGCATGGTATACAGTGGCCCAAATTGCCCAATCTTGACACGGTAACTGTTAAATATTAATTGGAATAGCCAATAAGATTTTCCATTGGATGAGGTTGACCAATATATTCACCTTTAACCAATCTGATGTGGTTCTTTTAACGGTCTCTTATTCACCAAGGGTATTAATTATGAATTGCATATAAAATCTAAAATAGCCAAATGGTTTATATTGTTATCTTAACCATAACCTATTTTTCCACCCATTAATTAATTGTTATATAGACCATGACCTATTTCACCAACCATTAATTAATTGTTATATTGACCATGACCTATTTCACCAACCATTTGTTAATTCCTACTTTCAGGTCGACACATTTTCAGCAAAAGCCCGAGAATTTAAAAAAAATGGAAATTTGAATCATGGATTGATATAAATTAATATGAGATTTGTTAGTCTTTTAAGTTTTTTATCCCATTACAAAATTTTGGAGGGCTAGATTTACAAATAGAAATATTGTAATAGTAAACAAAGGATTCAACATTTTAGAGAATCAGAATTCAGAGGAAGGTGGACCAAGGTAAGAAATTATTTGTTCACATTTCACAGTATTGCTATTAATTTCCTAGTGACTAGTGAGAGATCAAGATGTCAGATAAGGGTGACTACCTGAGTATCCTTAGGCTGCTAAAGGGATTGAGATGTCAGGGTAGGTTGAACTTGAGACTCAGACTTCTCACTGTACTCAGGGCAATGAAGGGATTGGAAAGTTAGACAAGGGTAAGACTCCTGATCGTCAAGGTAGTGAATGGCAGGGTAACACTCCTCAAGGAAGTGAAGGGTTTGGGAGGCCATCATAGTGCCCAACTTAAAGATACTACCATAAAGTCTTTCTTTGGAGTTGGTAATGTTTCTTCTCCATCAACTTCTGCAGTTGCAAGTGCAAAATCCATTCACGGTAGCTCACCAATACCACTACCACAAGCTAGGGTTGTCATTGAGTTAAATGAAAATAAAAATGTATCAAATGAGGATAACAATGGTGGTATGATAGAAGATGTTATAAGGGATACACATAAATAGTTGGATGAAAATGGTAGCAATGAAGATAATAATGATGTTGGTAGGAAGAAAAGAAAAAGGGAAGTAAAAATGGGGTGGGAGTGGGAAATGACAAGAAATTTTAAGGTTGATTGGGTAGAAAAGTATTGGTTCATTGAACCAATCCTAGACAATTATGAACAACCAACAGAATGCATGTGTAAGATTTGTACCTAGAAAAATAAAAGAGAGAAGAAGTTGTAGCTAAAGCTTGACACTATAGAAAAGCATATTGGTAAGGTTTATGAAAAATAGATCATAGATGGATAAGAAATATCAGTAGTGAGATGGAAATCAAAGGAAGAATGTCTTCATGTTAAGTATGCCATAAAATATGAAGAGCATAACAAGAGAATGACAACAATTGCTAGTAGTGAAAATCCAATCAAGGCTGGGTTTAAACATGCAGCCAATGAAGCAAACCTGGCAAAGAGCATTTAGATGAGTGTTGTTTTTAATATTATGTCTAGAGGGTGTTCTATGAGATACTTCTCAGAATATGGTAATTTATTATCCTTTTTGAGAGTTCCTCACTATCCTATGTCACATTGGTCAACAAACATTGGATGGGAAATGGAAAACTGTCTTTCTGAGGTGGAAAAGCAAAATTTACAGGAGAAAGTAAAATAGTCCAGATTCATTTCATTATCCATAGATGAAGTTACTGTAGTAGATAACACTACTTGTGCCTTTATGCATGTGTATACAGTAAAAGAACATGTCCGCCAAGCTCATCTACTATGTGTTTGTAAAATGAGGGACAATTCAACAATAGAAAACTTATATTTTGAAGTGAAGAATGCTTTGAATGAAGTTGCTGGTATGGATGATTTAACAATTGGCAAGAAGTTAGTGTGTGTTGGAGCTGATGGAGCTGTAGTAATGCAAGGAAAAAGGAATGGTCTTTGTGCAAGATTACAAACTAGTATTGCACCTTACATGCTTGGCATACATTGCATGGCCCATCGAATGAATTTAGCATATAAAATTGTAAGCGATTTTCCTATAGTGTCAAAAGTTGAAGATCTAGTTCGCGAGCTATACTCTTACTTCTGCAGAAGTCCTAAACGTTTTGCAAAATTTAAGATTTTTCAGAGGGAGTAACACCAGGAAACAAGCTTCTCAAGGATGTTGAGACCAGATGGATCTCTTTGCATTAACTAGTAGAAAGAGTTCTAATAGAATATCAATCCTTTATTGGACTAATATATGAGAAATGCCTCACAGTAGACAAAGCTCCTGATTTGTTATATAAGTTAAGTGATACTGAGACTCTGTTAACTTTAGCCAGTATTCTCCCCATGCTAGATTTAATGAACAAACTTGTTAAGAAAGCCCAAGAAAGAACTATGTATATCCATGAGTATAGCAGTTTATGTAGAATGACATGCATTGCCCTGGATTGTCTATACTAAGATATGACAACAATTCAAAGCCAAAAAAATTTCAGGTGGTAGACAATTAAAGATATGAATCATGCAGAGAATTTTTTATAATTTAATGAAAAAAATGATTTGTGTGTTTGTGAAAGGATATGAAATACCACTGCACCAATCTAAGATGGGCAAGCGAGGCAAACTACTTCCAGTTAAAAGGGGCGATTTTGACAGGATTGTTAAATCTATTAGTTATAATTTGAAGTCAATTTTCTATCAAATTTCAAGTGAGATTCATGAAAGATTCCCTCGAGAAGAAATTATTGAAGCCATGGGTTGTGTGTTTCCTCATTTGTGGAAAAAATTTAGAGATAAACAAACTGATGCACATATCTTTCATAAAAATATTGATGAACTGATCAGAGAGTTTTCAAAACATGCAGATTCCAATGGACAACCAATTGAAGTAATTTTAGATTTAGCTAATCTTAAAAAACAATGTAGACAATTTTCATCATGTATGAAATTACAGATAAAAAACTTGGAGAATCCATTTGAACCTGGTGCAATAACCAGGCTTTGGAAAATGATAGAGCAGAGTGAAGTATTGTGTGATTTAATATCAAAATATTTCAAACTTACTGATTTATGTCAAACAATGATATTGGGGTCGGTGGAAGATGAAAGAGTTTTCAGTGCATTGGGGTTTTTGAAATCAAAGATAAAAAACAAACTAGATAGAAATTTGGAAACTTGCTTGAGGTTGTTTGTAACTTAGTACAATCTTAGAGACTTTCCTTATGATAGGGAATTGGGAATTTGGAATTACATGTGTGAAAGACAAGGGCTTTTGAACACTTCAAAACCTAGTAGTATTGGTGCTACTGCTAGTTCTGAGACAAATGATGGATCTTGGTGCCAGACTCAGAATGAAGATGAAGAATTTTTTGATTTTGAATACCCAACTCGGAACGAAGAAGAAGATCTTGCTAATAGTCAATTTCAGGAGCTGGATTCCATGTGGGATATAGAAGCTGCATATTGCTCACTGAGTGAGTGAAGTGATTTAGAATTAGCATTCAAATTTCGGTTAATAGGTATTTATACACTATATACGTATTACCTTTTAGTTATTTCTATACTTTTTGGACTTGAATATTGACAATTTGACTCATATTACAAGTAATAAGTATTATTCATGATTTTTGTAATTTAAATTTAGATTTTTGTAATTTGAATTCATGATTTTTGTAAGGTAGAATGTTCATGAAATTTGAATTATATACTATAATCATATAATTATTAATGTCTTTTTTCCTCACTGTAAAGTGTAAACGCCTTGGCCCTCAATGCCTCATAGCCATGCAGCCATGTTAATATGTTATTTCAAGAATCAAGAATCAAGATTCAAAACTTAAGCTGGCCTAGTTTCGAAGTTACACAAACAGTTCATCTAATCTTGTCTCAACTTTGCTACATGTAAATTAGAGGCTTTGGAACCCTTCCAAAGTTACGATGATGGTCTTATTAACATCTTTGCTATCATATAACCTCGCGGAAAGCCTTTCACAACTTCTGAACTATTTAATCTTGTAACTGATTAACTTTTCCAAAGTTATGCCAATCCACCAAATGCTTCATCACAACTTCGTAAATGCCAACACTAATGGCCAACAAACCCTTGTGAAGCTGCATAACCACTTGATCATTAATATTGTAGGTTCAAAACTATTCCTGGCAAAGTGACGAATATTAATCTGACCGTTGACACATGTCATAGTCCATTCCTCGACAATTTCCACATGGCATGCAACTAACTATCACTTTCAACACCGTTATGCACTGTAACTTAAACACTTTTAACTAACTGTCACTTTAATTCTAAATTTATGCACGCCATTAGTCAGGAGTCCCTCAAAATTTCAGAACCCATCAGGCCATCACCATCCTAACCACTTAACCATTGAGAAGTTACGAAATAGCCCGACGTTACTTCGGAACATTGCCGATGGTCAAAGCTTCCTAATTTCCTAGAAATTGTCAATTTATTATTTGTCATACTCATTAGTCATTCCTGAATCCTAATTTCCTAATACTAAGCATTTACCTAATTCCTTAATTCCTTGAAGCAAAAGCATTTACTTAATTTAATAATTCCTAAATTCCTATTTTCCTAAAAGCAAATATTAATATAATAATATGACATTATACATGTAACATTATTACATTCAATTTTAAACAAATTGCAACTACGATCTTGAGCTCTTTACAAAATTATAGAGGCACAAAAAATTACAAAATATCCTCGTATTAACTTCCTTGAAATTTATACATCAATGATCAAGATTCAATGATCATAGTACCAGAGACTTCTATCACAAAATTACAAAATATCCTTGTATTAACTTCCTCAAAATTTATACATCAAATTCAA
>MU228442.1:1711759-1729415 GCA_018584345.1 Thuja plicata
AAATTCAATGATCAATGATCATAGTACCAGAGACTTCTATCAGAAAATTACAAAATATCCTTGTATAATTGTATTAACTTCCTTGAAATTTATACATCAATGTCAATGATTAATGATCATAGTACCAAAGACTTCTATCACAAAATAAAAAATAACATTGGTAAACAAGCTTGGAAATAGTTATAAGAGCGACAGCTGGCAGGCTGGATTCTTTAGAATCAGTCTTGGTTTGCACCAAAGGTGTATCCATAGCAGGTGAACTGCAAAGAAAAGATACCCTATTTGAATTAGTTGACCTCTCTCTATTGGCTCTTCATCTAATACTAGAATTGTCTCAACTACTTCCATCATCAGTGTCAATGTGACAAGGCTTGAATCTCTCCAATGTTTTCCCACACCACAATTTCCCTCTTTGATGGCCAAGTTATTGCTCTAACTGTATCCAAGTATTCAAGGCATTTGTTCTACTTGGCATCTGTTATGGATCAAGATTTAGCAATAAACTTATTCATGTCAATATCCCGCTTGTACAATTCATCCAAAACTTAAATTTTTTTTGAAATGTCAGCATCACCAACAAAATAAGAATCCACCTTTCTAGCATCCAAAATTTGGTTGAAAGAATCAACCCACTCTTGCCAGTCCTTCAACTGTCCCTCTATGTCCACAATAGCAAGGATATATCCTTCAGACTCTTCATAAAAAAAATTTAGCTTTGCCTGAATGTTTTTTAACTTGCCAGTGAAAAATGCATACAAATCCTTTACTAATAACACCATTTCCTTAACATCAATTATTTTGTCAGGTAACTCCATTTTTTTCCCATTAGTAAAATAACCTCTCAAAGAATTGCAAGTATGGACCCCAAGTATTAAATAATGGGGTTAGTACAGACAAGGCATTAGAACATTGATATTATGCCCCCTGCAAAGAAATGAATGTGCTATGAATGATTTGATACTTTTGTTTTAAAAAATTTACTCTATGCAATAGCACCTTCTTCAATGTCTCCTTTTCAGCAATTCCAATATCAGCAGGCTGATCAACGCCCATTATTATGTTTTCTATTGCAAGTTCTGGAGCTAAGCCCCCTCATACTCAGTTTGGACCCCAGCATCACAAACCTCTGTAAATTCCCTTGACTGATTTTTTAGACTATTTATTTCATCTTTTAGCTCCTTAACAGTCTTATCCAGGACAAAATTCTTCTTCAGTTCCTCTTCAAACTTTTTCCTAGTTGACACATAATCTATGGATGTCCTTTTTAGCCTATTCTCTAAGTCCTCAACCACTACCTTATTCATGGAGGATGCATGATGTAGGATATTTTCTATCTATGATCATGTAGTGTCTTGCAACCTCCATATTAATTGGCTACCCTGTGCTGTGTCTTGGATGTCAACCAGTCTGGGCTTATTACATTCTAGGGCACACACCATACTGCTAGTGTCTTACTATTGATATTGAATCTAGAACCCCTCTGTAGTCCATCAGGACCAAAAGCTTCATAAGCTACAACTTTATCTTGCCTCTTGATTTGGTCAATTAATAATGAGGACTCCAAGTCCCATCCAGGGATCAACAAAATGCCACTTCTCTTCACAAGATCTCTTGCCTCCTCCACAGTTAATGTTTCACTGTTGGAATCATAGGCTTGTAATTTTTCAATCATTTCAACAATCTTTTCCTGTGATTCCCCTAGTTTCAAAGACATTGTTAATTCATTCTGCTTAACTCTAAAGAGAAAAATTTTAAACTCATCGGACTTGATGAATTCACCATAATCTATAAACTCTTTAGCTTGGATGACCCTATCATCCAATCTAGCTCAAGCCAATTCTAACTCATCTAGGGCCTTTTCTCCCTCTTCTACCTGTGATGTCAATTTTTTTTTGTCTTAAGTCAGCAAAGTAATTGCAATTACCTTGCAGGATTTGTAGTGCCTTTTGCCTTGCCTTTTGTGGTACATTCATCAACTTTTGTTTCTTTGATGGCCCCTGCTCAGATGTGAATGGCTCAGTTTGTTCTATTTATACCATAAACACCACATCAGGTTCAAATTCCTTAGGGTTTATTCTATCCTCCTCCTTCTCCTTAGGGATGTCTGGAAATTTAGACATAATATCTTCATAATTCTCTTTACACATGTCAATTATTGGCATGTATTTGAGATTAGGAAAGAAACCGGGGAAGGTAGGGTCTTCCTTTTTCAATTCTTCCTCTACCCTTACAATATTTTTCCATTTAAGGGTTCTCTCCTCACAAATATCTTCACAGAGCACATTTCTAATAACATCCTCATCTACCATAGGCTGATTTTGAGCCAAATTATGATTCCTCATTTCTCTCAGTGCTCCTCTAATGAATTCTTCAGGGTCATACATCCTTGCTTTAGCACAGGGCAATCTGAATTGTCTTAGAAATTCATGGATTTGGTCCACAACATCTTTACCTATGTCTTTTAGGGCCTAGTGTTCTCTATCCATCATGATAAGCTACCACAGGAATTCTACTATTTACAATCTTTCTGGGACATATTTTGGAAGTACGTGTGGAGGTTGAGGGAAAACATACACTCTTATAAGAGAAAAATTCTTAAAAACAAACATCTCACCCCAATTGTGGTTAATTTTATTATCAATTTTAAATGCTAGGGGTTAAGCAATTTTCTAACTAGTAAAGGAAATCTATTCCTCAAAATACCTAACATGTTCATTATTGGATCCACAAAATCACTATAAAAATCAATGGAATTAGAGAAATGGTGACTTCTATCCCATAACCTAGTACAGAGCTGAAGCAGAACAATTCCTCCTGCATTCTTGGTCTCATTGATGAACTCTGAGTTGATGTAGCCAATATTACAATAGAGGATCAGGTGCATCAGCATGGAGTAGTGATTGAACTTGAAGCTTTTCAAATCAACCTTTGTCGCCATCAACTCAGTGTGCATTACATTGATTATGTACCCCACATAATCAAACTCCTTGTTGGTGTACAAGTCCTGAACATCTGTAGCCATGACATAAATGTCAGGAGTCATTGTCAAACCTCCATCTATTCCAATAACTTTTCTTGGACCATAGATGGTATTCTAGAAATAGAGAAAAAAAAGCTCAATATCAAATGAATCTGCAACCTTCTTCGGCAACAACCCTACCTCTTTATTTTGTCTAGGAACATACTTCCTCATAACCCTTCCAGTGTAGTAACTTTTCTATCTATGAAACATGGCCTCCTCTTCTGCTAGGTCAATATCCACACTCATAGGTCCCTGAAGGTCTAAAGCTTGAATAAAAGTTGCTCTATCTAATATGCAGAGTATAGACTTGTCTTGCCTTTGGAAATCTTGTGTCACTGGATTGTATGCTTCAATTAGCACTTTCATGAGGTCTACATCCAAAAATACCTCAGGTACTATCAAATTTCCCAAGTTCCTATCCCATTGGTTTGAAATAGCAGGGCCTCTCAATCTATTGTTATAGAAATACATGAAGAGATCATACCCAGTTATGTTTGGGCAGACAACATCCCTACAAAATGCATAAGGGTCCCTCCATTCCAGGCAACAGTTTCATCCATTCTTCAATGTATATGTTTGGCCTCTTTGTTCTTGAAAGCAAACTCTTTCCCGGTTCTCCAACAACATCAGGAGATCCTTGTTCTGCCATTCTTTATGTATACTAAACTCTAAGCAGTAAGCTCCTTTTCTGCACTTAAAGGTTTCAACTCTTTGTTGCTCTTTGACTCTAACAATTATGGATGCTTTGTGAAGTGTGAATAGTCTTTAATAACTAATAAGAAACTCACAACCAGCCACCAGGCCATGTACTCTATTAAAAATTAAAATCTCATCAAGTGCACATGCATGAAACTAGTAATTACCTTTTTTTTCAGAAAAGTGTCACTGTCAACTGTCACTTCCAGCATAGATTTGGCAGTGATCCGAGAGAAAATAATTGGCGTGTTGCCAAAGTCACACTAATGGTACATCTAACCCTAGGTCCCTATATCAACTTTGCTAAATTGCTACTTGCAAATCAGGGGCCTTGGTCCTTGGCCCTACAAATTTGAAATCCTAAAACTTTGAGACTTGCAAAGTCACGCAGCACCTTTTCAAAACTTTGGGACTATTAAACTGACCAAGGAAATAAAACCTTAAGATATTACAACATAACCTGGCATGACACTTGTACTTTGTAATTTGTAACCGCCATCACAAACGGCCAAGAAACCCTACTGAAGCTCTGCAAACATTCCATTCTTTGGAACTTTCTACGTGGCATGCAACTTACTCTCACTTTTGAACACATTACAAAGTTATGCACGAAGTTAGTCAGGACTTCGGAACCCCTAACCATCATAAAAATTTAACTGTTTAGAAGTTAAAAAAAATCCAGGCGTAACTTCAGAACCCATCACCATCATAAAAACTTAACCATTGAGAAGTTACGAACTTACGAAACAACTAGGCGGAACTTCAAAACTCCTAACCATCATAAAAACTTAACCATTGAGAATTTGCAAAACAGCCAGGCGTAACTTGGGAACCCATCACCATCATAATAAATTAATTGTTGAGAAGTTACGAAATAGCCAGGTGTAACTTCAATGCTTGGAGTGGGTTCCAAATTTCCACGTGCCATGTGGGATTTAGATTTCAGAAGCATCAAACTTCTCATTCAGTCAGTGAAGTGAATCATGATTTAGTATTTTGAATTAGTTAATAGGTATTTATAATTTTATACAGAAACACAGTTCACACTCACAGATACTTCAAAGTTCAAGTTAATTTATAATTGCAATTTACATATTATTCAATTTATAAAACTATTATTCAATTTCATGATTCATGTAACATGTTACTGTATTGACTATTTAGTATTGAAATTTGAAGCATTTGTAAATAACACGTAAAACTAAAAATAGTAACACTTTGAAAAAGAGTCTTCTATTTCTCATATGTATACACCATTACTATTAAATTCAGAAATTGGTATTAGGTATACATAATATTGGTAACTAAATCACTGATTGAGATTCACTGAGTGACTGAAGTTCTGAACGGTTGTGGTTTCCCTAGAAGGAGAAGCAACAATATTCCAACAGTTTCCAAAACCAAAATGAAAATTATATTCAAATTTCATATTTACAAATTACAAGTAACAAATTTTTTCCTAAGATCCATTGAACTTTCAGAGGAAATGACAAAAGCCTAGTTTGACAGTCCGACAGTCTACTCCTTCATAACCTAATACTAATAGACTAATAGTAATTTGTTAATATGTTATAGTATAAACTATAATATAATAATACTATCCACAAAGAAAAAAATATCACTCGATGCGTAGGCTAGAAAATAACTGGATCATCTCCTCCTGGAACCCCTCCTATTCGAAGCCATGATTGTAAAAAATGGCGCGCATCTCTGCCTTGTCATGTTCTACTTCAAGTTCAAACATGTAACTTTGGTATCTGGCGTAACTGGTAGCATGATCCCATGCTATAAACATAAGATGACTGAGGACATCCTTCTGAATCTCCTCCTCCATATCCAAATTTGGCTGGATAACAGGTTTTGGGTTCTCATTTGATGATCCCTCAGCTACTGGAAGAGCCATTTTGCCATCCAAGATTCCAAATTTAGAAATTTAGAAAGTGTCCTTTGTTCTACAATTTCACTACCGAGGAGTATATAAAGAAAATAATCACCAACTTTCCAACCGCAATAAATTTTGAAGGAATGTTTCACGTAATGTGGCTTTCCTTGAAAAAGGAAATTAATAAATATCGATAACAAAAATTGCAGACATTTTTATCCTGTGCAACTTGGCTCCGAAGTCAAAAAGAAAAATAATGAATGTTGATGAATCATAGCTCATATCCCATAAAATTATCCTTTTTAATGTCT
The DNA here is from genome assembly GCA_018584345.1 of Thuja plicata. Taxonomy (NCBI): domain Eukaryota; kingdom Viridiplantae; phylum Streptophyta; class Pinopsida; order Cupressales; family Cupressaceae; genus Thuja; species Thuja plicata. The sequence continues at coordinate 1,717,671 of MU228442.1, forward strand.
AATAAAAATATTAGCCTGGATTATGTACTACTTAAGTTACGCAGATTGCCAGTGTGTCCTTGGAACCACCATATCCTAGCTATGATTTTAAATTTTGAATTGAAAACTTGGCAGCCACATTAAATTTTCAAGGAATGTTTCACGTAAGGTGACTTGACTCCAAAAAGAAAAATAATGAATGTTTATGAATCATAGATCATATCTTGTACAAATTATCCTTTTTAATGTCTAATCAAAATATTGGCGTTGATAAGTCTCATTAATTGCACTTCAGTGTTCAGTGTCACTGTAACTTTGCGGTGAAGTTACGTAGACTGCCAGCATTGCCTCGGAACCCTGATATCCTACCTACGATCACAACTTCAAAAGTCATGCACAATGTCAACCTATCCTTTGCGTATCTTCATGGCCTTCAACTCCAAATTGCCAACATAACCACCGAAGTCATGCACACCATCAACCTGACCATTACGTATCTTTGTAACTGTCAGCATCGACCCTCCTTTTATCTTGCCGAAGCTACACGCACTGTCACCAGTCACCATAAACTATGTCAAAGCTACGCAAATGGCAAATTTTCAACAAAAAACTTACTTGACCTTTGCGTATCTTCGTGGCCTACAACTCTAAACCGCCAACATAAAAACTGAGGTCACGCACACCATCAACATGACCATTGTGTATCTTTATAACCATTAGCCATCGATCCTCCTTTTAGCCTACCGAAGGTATGCAAACTATCCTCACAAAATGGTTATCAGAAAAAGACACGTAGCACCCAACTTGACATGTAGTCCTATCGCTATGTTTTGAATATTTTCCAATATATATTTTTTATAGTATAAATACTATTTTTTATTCACCAATATATATTTTTTATACTACAAATACTATTTTTTATTCGCCAATATATATTTTTTATACTATAAATACTATTTTTTTTCGCCAATATATATTTTTTAAACTATAAATACTATTTTTTATTCGCCAATATATATTTTTATACTATAAATACTATTTTTTATTTGTCAATTTATATTTTGGTAGTTCTAAAATAAAAATAGAATTTGTCAAATGAGATTATTTTTTTCTTTGAAAATAAATTTTTTTTGCCAATAAAATTATTAATTTCCTCTGTAGTTTTCTAAATTTCGCCAGTTTTTTACACCTCTTTTGAAGGGGGGGGGGGGGGGGGGGGTTTCTTAAAGATTACCCTGGATATAGTTTTTTGCTTCTATATATTTGATGTTATCAAGTTGGTACATTTGATTGATTAAGTAAGAGATTGCAAATAGTTAAGTTATGACTGAAAAGAGTTACTCTATCGAGCTAGAAAGAGTGAATCAGTATAGAGTTGTGTTAGTCGATTTCAGTTACTGAGCACTAAGAATGAGCTAGGCACTAAGTAGTGAATGAAGATAGTTACCGAGTTGCAAGGCAAGTTACCGAGTACATGATATTGATTGAGAATGATGATAAGATCAAATTTAATATGAAGCTATGATGATCTGGATGTTGATAAGGATAAAGGAAGTTTGTTAGAAGATCTACGAGCGAGAAAGAAGATCGAACAATTGAGAGAAAATAATTGAAAAACTAAGTGAGGAGATTAAGAGGAAGAATTTTTTCTATTTAAAGGATGAGAGCTAATGAGAGAAGAGATGCTGGTGAGTTGAACAGAGAATAAGAATAAGCTAAAGAATAGAAGTTACTGAGCAGAGCAGAGAAGCAGAAAGAGAAGAATCTACAATCTAGAGTAGAGACAAATGGAGTATGTGATGCCAGTATTCATGTGAGCACAAAGGATATGACCCAAGCTAAGGTAGTTTCTATATTTACAGATCAAATTTTTATTGTTTCTTATTAGCATTTGTAATAGAGAAAACTCTCTCAACTGAGTGAATTTTACAGTCCTATTTGTAAATCCTAGAAGTAGAAGACATTCCAAAAGAGTTTTTAAAGACCTCTAATAAGGCCACTCCTAATAGGGTGAAGATCTTAATAGATCTGAGGTAAATCCCTTAACAGGGTCACATCTAGAAAATGTGTTTGTAATCTTTAACAAGATAATTTCTTAACCAAGCGTACTTCAAAAGGGTACATTTTTATTGTGGGTCACAATTACCATAGAAGTTTTACCCTTATTGAGTTTCCTCGCTAAATCTGGTGTTAACTAAGCTTGAATGATTGATTTGCATATTATGATATGTATGCTTGTTTAAGTTATTGAGTTATTTGGTGAGTTGGTCATTACTATATTCAGTTCTACCGAGTGAATCAGTAAGATAAGTTTTAAGTATTAAAGTTTGATTTTGATTGATTCACCCCCCTCTTAGTGGAAAAACAAAAAGATAGGGGCATGAATCTCTTGAATGTGAAGCATCCTCCCAAGTAATTGATTTCCCATTGCTTGGGTCCCATTGGACCCTTACTTGATCAATGTCTAGACCCTTGAGGGCCAACCTTTGATGTTGTAGAATGTGGATGGGCTCCAAAGAAAATTTCCCCTCACCCACCTATAAGGTACCCCTATTAAGAACATGGGTCACATTGGGAATATAATGTCTCAACATAGAAAAAATAAATACATCATGGATATGTGATAGGCTAGGTGATAACACCAAGCAATAGGAAACATGACCAATCCTCTCAAGAATATAAAAAGGTCTAACAAAATGTGACACCAACTTAGAGCCTTTCCCATAATGAATGGGGGTCTTTCACGACCAAACTCACAAAAAGATATGGTCACCCACTGAGAAGTGATGATCTAACCTATGGGGATAAACATACTTCTTCTCCTGATCCTGAGCAGTAACCAAATGCACACCAATATGACCTACTTGATGGACCATATCTTGAAGCATCTCAGGACCCAATACAACATGGTCCTCCAAACCATCCTCAACTCAAAGTGTATGACACTATTGTCTATACAAGGCCTAAAAGGAGACATGCCAATAGAACTATGGTATCCATAATAGGAAAACTCAACCAAGTACAAATAGTCCCCTAATCTCAATTGTTGATCCATCATGTACATGCAAAGCATGTCCTCAAGAACTTTATTCACCTACTCTATCTAACTATTAGGCTTGGGGTGATATGCTGAGATAGATTTTAGCTGAGTACAAAAAGAATGCTAGAGAGATGTCCACAGTGCAAAAGTAAAGACTTAATCTTTATCTAAAATGATCCTAAAAGGTATCCCATGTAATTGAACTATATCCTCCATTAACACATGTGCTACCGAGATAATAGTATAAGAAGCTCTCATGGGTGAAAAGTGAGCCACCTTGGACAAATTTTCCATGGTAACCATAATGCCATCATGATGACATGATGACATAGGCACCCTTATAATAAAATCAAAAGATATATTGTCCCACTTCCATTTAGGAATAAAAGTTGCCTGCAAAAGGCCTGCGAGATGTTGATGTTATGCCTTCACTCTCAGACACTTAAGACATCTTGCCACAAAATTGGAAACATCATGCCTCATCCCTACCCAAAAGTAGAACTGCCTAAGATTGACATGCATCTTCTTAATGCTAGGATGCATAGAATATGGCTCATGATGTGCCTCAAATAAAACTAAATAAATAAGATCAGCTGACACTGACACATAAATGAAACCATGGTGCCACAAAATTCCATCTGAATCTAAAGAGTAACCTTAAAACCAACCCACAAGGGTATGTCCAAACTAAATCTTTTCTCTAACTTCATGATACCAAGTGTCACTAGGTGATGCCTCAAGAATGAGGCTATGCAAATATACACTAAGAGACAAAAAAAGATCTCATGGCTTCTCCTACTCAAGGAATCTACAACAACATTCTCCTTCCCCTTGATATAGTGAACATAAAAATCATACTCACAAAGGAGCTCCATCTAACAATGTTGTTGTGCATTCAGGTTTGACTAAGAAAATATATATTTCAATATATGATGATCACTATACAACTCAAACTTGTGACCCAAAATAAAATGTCTCTAGTGCACTAGTGCATGTACAACCAATGCTAACTCTAAATTATGAGTGGGATAGTTCATCTCATGATCCTTGAGCTTTTGGAACTCATATGTAATCACTCTCCCTCTTGCATAAGAACTTTCCCCACACCCTCCAATGATGCATCAGTGCACACCATGAACTCTCTTGCAGGATCTCGCACTACCAAGATAGGTGGACTAGTCAACTTCTCCTTAAGAGCCTAAAACACTAACTCACAATGAGTAGAAAATCAAAATTATTCCCTTTCCTTTGAAGATAATTATAGGGTATGAAAAAGCCATCACCAATTGGCAGTAGTAACTTGCCAAACCAATAAAGCTACGAACCTTAGGAAGAATGGTCGGTGCTGGCCAATCTATACTGGCCTAGATCTTCAAAGGATCAACAAAAATTCCATCTCCTAAGTGATATGACCCAAATACCTCACCTTAGTTTGGAAGAAATCAAATTTGGATAGGTTTCCAAATAAATAATGGTCATGAAGACACTACAAAACCTAATTCAAATGGCCTTCATGCTCCTCCATAGACTTCGAATACACTAAGATGTTATGTAGAAACACAAGGAAAACATGGTTAAGATAGGTGTGGAATACACCATTCATCAAACTCATGAATACCGATGGAGCATTGGTCAACTCAAAGGGTACAACCATAAAATCATAGTGTGTATATCAGATCTGAAAAGCTATATGATGAATATTAACCTCATGGATACGAAGTTGATGGTATCCTGAATTTAGATTTATCTTTGATAGCACTCTCACTCCCTTCATCTAATCAAATAATTCATCAATCCTTGAAAAGGGATATCAGTTCTTCACCATCACATTATTCAACTACTAATAGTTAATTCAAAAATGTAAGGATCTATCCTTATTCTTCACAAAGATGAATAGTTCTACCCAAGGGGAAACACTGGGATAAATATCATGTTACTCCATATAGTCAAAGGTTGTCATTAGTATGGAAACAGAGCAGTTGATAATAGAGTTATAGACAAACTAGTCAGTATGATCACCAAGTGCGGAGTTCACCGAGTGCATTACTCACGCACATATTTAACCAAGCACAATGATCACCAAGAAAATATTCTTATCAAGAAACAGTATACACCGAGCACACAGTATGAACCAAGATACACAGAGAACACCGAGCACCGAGAGATAGTATATACCAATCAAACCAATGGTCACATAAAATTTTGTAATGACACATCAATCTAGGTAACAATTTTTTGCCAAGTTGGATAAACAATTTACAAGATCAAGGAAAATATTAATTATAGAATCACACCATTAATTGTTTATATCTCCTATGTTTAGATGATCAAGATAAATCTTGTACACTATTAATCTTAGGTTATTTCTAAGATATTGTAAAACCCTAATTAGGTCATTAGGTTTGATATATGTAATGTTATGATATCATTTTGTAATGTACGTTGATCAAGAAATGATCAAGTAGTTTCCATACTATAGACATCAGAGATTAGACAAGGTTTTAGGACAAGGACTTCATTGCAAGTATTAAGTTTTTAGAATAGAGACAAGGCTACCAAGAAAAATAGAAGGTACAATAAATCACAGTAAGGTGATAATTTCAATGCATTTAAAGGATCTATTTTCACAATATAGAGATTATAATTTGTTCAGATCACAAATTTTTTTACTCTCTGACAATTGTAACAATCCTAAAATCTCCTAACATAGTAGACTTAACAGTCTTTGTATAAATATCTTAACAGAGTGCACACATACATTGTGTTACTAAATCCTCACACGAGGTAGATCTAATCGATCTCATTGTTACTCCTAACAGGGTAAGATCACTAGAAGTGATGAATCTTTGTAAGACTTAATAGGCTACTTTATTTACTGTAGTAGTGAAGTTTTGTGCGTCTCATCCCCACCGTAGTTTTTACCTTCTAACAGGGGTTTTTTGCGATACCAAAATACTAGTGTCATGATTACTTTAATTTCATGTATGTTTTAATAGCTACATTGCATGCATTTATATTTTTAGGAGTGACATTACATGTTTGGTAAATGAAATCTACTCAGTCGGGTATTACATCATAGTTGGTTACAAAGATTTTTTTTGAAAGTTTTAAGGGTACTGATTCACCCCTCCCCTCTTAGTACACACCTTTCCATTATCCAAACAATTTGTGTTAGAGCTAGTTGTCTTGTTTAGAAGGTTTAATCACTAGAGAGAAAAGATCTTACAATGGAAAGGTACACTCTTGACAAACTATTGAAAATTAGAAGTTAGAGTTCCAAATATATGTCAAGCATTATAGAGAAGATAAGGAGAAACTCAAGGAGAAGTTGGTTAAGAGAAAAGACATGGCATTTCCCTGTCATGAGACTGATTATCAGGAAGAAGAGATTCATGAACCATTTGACACATCTGGATCTGAATCTTGTAGCATATCTAATGCATCTGAAGGAATCATATCAAAGCTATCTGAGAGCAACCAAGGACTTACTAAACAAGTGAAAGCACTAAAGATTGGTCAAGATACACAAATGGTTATAATTGTGGAAGTCTTGAATGAAACAAAGAAAGCTGAACATGAAAGAGACATGGTTGTTATAGACAAGAGACAATTGACTGAAAAACTGCAAGAAAAAGAGTCTGAGATATTGATTCTTACACATCATTACTTTGAGATCACAAATCAAGTAATTTATATGAGTCATGAGGCTAACCGAGTGAATAATGAGCTTGCTAGAAAACTATAAGACAATAGTGTATTGAAAGAAGAGAATGAAAAACTGAGAAATGAATTGAAGATCCTACAACAACATAATTAGGTGATTAGGAGATATGAAGACAGTACTAAGAGAATGGATGAATTTTTGAACTATCAAAGACTGAACAATATTACCAGATTAGAGTATACCGAGCAAGGAAAATAATCAAATCAAGCTGAACAGAGGAATGTATACTCAAATTTGAAGCCTAAGAAAACCTCTTGCCATCACTGTGGAAAACTAGGCCACAGATCAAACATTTGCAGGAGGAAAGCAAAAGGTCTTTCTAGAAACTCTCCTAAATTAAATGGTAATCTCTATAACTGTAATAAACATGAACATAAAGAACATGAATGCAAAGATAAGTTGAAAAAACTACAAAAGAAACCCTACATGGACAAATATTGTCAAACTTGCAACATGTATGGTCATACATCACAAGCATGCAAGAATAATACAAATAAAATCTGGAAACCTAAAGGAGAAGAAAAAGTAAATCAACCAAGAAGACAAGGTAATGCTTATTCTTGTGATTAAAAAACTTGGGCTAGCTGCACAACATGTGGTAAATATGGACATATAGCAGAAAATTATATGAGACAATGGAGAACCAACTCTAGAAATTGGTTAAACTCTAGCATGGCATGTTCTCATTGCCATAAGGTCAGTCACTTAAGTAGAGACTGTGCAGACATAATAAACACTTGTGGAAATGGGAATACAATTGAAGAAATTGTAAGGATCAAAAATCAAATGTGGAGAAGAGCATCAAATGATAATCCTGGACCAAGCACAATAGTTTGTGAAACCTCATCCAATGGATTAGGTGATTCCACCAACTCCACCTAAGCACTACAAGCAGGTATGGAACTATGTTTTTCAAAGCTATATCTTACATTAGTTCCTATATTCATTGTACAAATTCCAAATTAGCATGAATTAAGATGCACTATGGTATTATATTTTTTATTACTTTGATCTAGTTTAGTCGGTTAATCTATACCGAGTTAGTAATATCAGTCGGTGAAAATGTGTGAAGAAAACCGAGTTGCTAAGGCAACTGAGCATTTTTTATACTCACTGAGCTGAAGTATCATTAGTATTAACTGAGTGTTTTTTTGTCTACCGAGTGGTTGGTGAAGTGCATTTATTGCACCGAAAAAAGGATTTTAGTATAAATTAGAGCAATGTGAACTCATTTTTGCACACACTGATCACAAAATAGAGAAATCAAATGCAAATACATGCAGATTAGTTTGAAGGATTTTTCTAAGATTTTGAGCACATTTCAAAGTTGTTAAAGGCTAGGTCATTACACATTTGCACTTACTAAGTTGTTTGAGTTCATTCGTGGAATCCCTAACTCAAAATAAATAGCGTCCTCATCTTGAACCATGAAGGCAAAGATGGATAAAGATAAAAAGGTAGTTCTTGTAAAGAATAATTCATGCATAGAACTGAACTACAAGATACATCTGTTTGTTGTAGCTCAACCCGATGATAAAGACACATTCTATGTGATACCGCCTAGGGTTTTACTGGTTCAAGATGTTAGGAAATACATTCATTACAAGATAGGTGAAATAGGGGATTTTGAGATAATCTCAACATATCAATCACTTTGCACAAATGGGAAACTAAAAGATGATCATAAACATCTGGAAGTGAAAGGGTTAACCAATTCCCTACATTTCTCAAAGGTATTCAAAACTGAATGGATCCACATTGTTTTGAGATGAGTTCAAAATGGAAAGCTTTTGCTGGATGAACCAAAGAAGATTAGCAAAGACGTAATACATGCAGTATTTGGGTCTCCTACAATGGATAAATCAAAATCCCTAAGGCACCCGTCTAGAGCCAAGATTGAAAAACAAACAGGAGTTGAGTGGGATGGTAGAGGTCTACGAGTCAACATCATCAGTGATCCTGAACTTAGGTTTGGTGCATATGTTATTGTATACAATATCTTCCAGTCAAGAAAACCAAACAATGTTGCATGTGGAGTTGTTGACATTACCTGCAAGATTGTAAAGAAGAGTTTACAACTTGATCTCGCCAAGCTGTTAAAGAGGCAACTTGAAGAGAATATGAGAACTATTCGATCAAAAAGATCTAACACTTATAAGTTTGGATCTCTACTACTATGTACATTATTCTATTTGTAGAGCTTTTTCCCTTTCATCAGTAATGTGAAATGGAAGACAAACCGATCAATTACACTGTAAATCGGTGATTTTATTACAAGTCTAGGCACAAAATTTGAACCTGTTATGAATGATTATTATGCAAAGTTCAAAGAGAGAATGGAGAAAAGAAAAAGGATACCAATGCAGTTGGTAGAAAAATATAAGGATGAAATCTATTTTGTAGTTGATACAGACACTACACTCATCAAGGCAGTACAACTGAGGATAGCATGGATACCTCTGATGGATTACAAACTAGATATTGATGTATCCTTTGAAGCAATAGACAAACTATTAAATGAGCTAGTTGACAAATCTGCCATGAAATTTGGCACATATGAAGAAGAAAAAACGAGAATATCTATTGGTCTACAAGTTGAAAAGATGGGTAGGAAGAAGACCAAGATAGTCAAGTCACTGAAAAGAAAATTTTCTATCACTGATGAAGAAATAGACAAATTTTCTGATGATATCGAGGAGCAGACTACAGTTAATAAAGATGAAGAAAAAGCACAAGATACTAATGCCACAGAGTCTGATGAAGCACAAGTAGTGGCACCTAAGGCCAAAAAGGGAAAAGGTATAAAGATTGAGTCCCCACCAAGGACATGATCAAGATCAGTGACAACAAATTCACCACCTTTAAAGAAAGGTGTTGCAAAGATCACAAGACCATCATTGAAATTCACATATCAGACAAGAAAACCAAAGAATACAACATCGAGATAGAGAAAGAAGTATGTAAGGAATATAGATGATAAGGATGATTCAGATGATAACATTGAGGAATTTAAGGTTGTGCAGAACAAAGCACCAAAGACTATTGATGAAATTGCAGAAACAATCAAGACAACATGAAGACTAGGACATCCTAAGATACATGCCTATGCAGATCTGACTACCGAGAATCAGAACAAGTTGGAAGAAGCTATCATAGGTATGATGATCACTTTCAAAAAGGTCCCTATTGAATTTTCTACTGATATTCCACAACAATTATATGATAAAATATCAGCCAGATGGACATATGCAGTCAACACTAAGAATATATGAGAGAGGCAAATCTCACTCTACTTAAGGTAGATTACATAGTAGTAGAAATTGACAATATAGTGCAGCAATACGCAAAGAAATTTCCAAAGAAATATTGAACACTAAATATACTACAAGGAAATTTGAAGGAAGTTGATGTAGAAAGGACCAAGATTTGGAAACATCTTCTTTGTCCACCCAAGGAAACCAAGGAATCCAAGGAAACCAAGGATATTGCATCTATAGTTGATACTAAGGGACATCAACTAAGTATCAAGTCAAATGTTGATGATACAAATAATGATAAAGTATTGTATGGAATTCCTTCCATAATAAAAAATCTAAGTCATCCAGAGATCATGATTGAATACATAACTAAAGGTGATCTTGATGACAAGGAAAAGGAAGATGAAATGATAATTAGAGCAACCGAGACCTTAGATGAACAAGATACAACAGAGGTTGATCGAGCAATGGTACCTAAAAATCTTCCCATTCTGGTACAAGCTATTGATATAGAAAGTGAAGCACAAAAGGAGACACCCAAGAAGGTATCAAATACAACTGAAGACAAGGGTGATACACATGGTAAAGAGACCAAGCAGAGTCAAGCAACAACACAAGGTGATGCACCTATAGAAACCACTAATGTTATAGACAAAGGTGCAGGTAATACAAAGATGATGGTAGACACTTCTACCATTGAAACCAAGTCAGTTACCAAGGAACCTACACAAGGCATCACACCCACCAAGCCATCAAAGTGAGAAACTAAGCATAAGGCTCAAATGTCATTGGCATTATATCCTACATCAAGTGTGCAAGGAAAGAAGAAGAAGAAGAAGAAGAAAAGGATTAAGGACACAGTAACACTAGAGGAAATCATAGAAATACTTGACTATGATCCACAGACACTTGATCCTGAAGCTCTTAAGAAATATGGAGAGCTTTGCACCTGAAAAGAAGCTCAAGATAAGATGAGGAAAGAACATAAAAATGGACAAGTGCTAGAAGCCGCCAAGGAGATTCTACAACAAGTTATTCCAAACACAATCATCAATGAATCAACCCCCATCATTGATCAACTTGCATTGCTTACTGAGGTAATCAACAGTCCAGACATTGATGTCGAATATAATTTAAAAGAGTGAGCAGAAAATAAAATTCAGTACAAAGTTACTAAGAAGATCAGCCAAGCAGTGGCAGTCAACAAGGTAACCCTGTCAAAATTTGTAACAGGCTTAGACAATGTTATTCATCAAGCACTTACATTTCTACACAATTTATGCACTTTATATCACTTCACTACTGAGATTAGTGAAAAGATGAAGAAATTAGATGAAGATCTAAAAGATAGTGCCAACAGTCTATCAACCAAGAAACATGCATTACAGATGCATTATACCAAGGTTCTACAAACACAGTGGTTGAGACTCAATTTCAAGAAGGAAGAGGACAAGATTAGAGATTAGGTAACTGAGCTATAAGCTATGTTACTACCGCATTTAGTTATGATGCAGAAGCATGTGACATTGGCAAATAACTTAATTTCCACCGTAAAGATATCAATAACCGAGAGCATATATGATATGCATGCTCAACTGAACTTGTAACTTTTGACTCTTGAGCATCTCAAAGAGGAATGGGAGAAGTTATTGGAAAATCTCCATAAGGCCCATCCTAACATTTTTGATAAGATGTAAGCCTATTCTTTTTGTCATTAATTTCAAAAAAGGGGGATATATATATAC
>MU228442.1:1731725-1751612 GCA_018584345.1 Thuja plicata
ATATATATACCATGTAACACACTTGTATTCTCAACAACATTTCCCTAATGCTCAACTTGACAGTTATCAACCACAACAAAAACTTTGTGGGATCTACCTACATCACCAATAGTAGGCTCAGAATTAACCTAACTCATACTATCCCTTGTAATAACTCTCTAAGGATAATAAAAAAACTATATGACTCTACTTGCCACAAGATAAACAACCCTCTCTACCAAACCCATGACATGTAGAAGGAGCACTTGACCAAAAGAAACTACCCCTATGGGAGATCTGCTGACCACTCTGTAGTTAACTCCTCAAAGATTGAAAATGATACCTATCTCTAGAATGTGAACCACCATGATGTCCTAACTGGTGACTAATAGAGTCATGCCTTTGGGACAAACCCAAGAAAAGTCTCTATCTATGTTGTTGTTGGTGACTAGCCCTAGGAGGTATTGAATATGCCCTAGAATAAACTATAGGTTGTACATGTGTACTCTATGCACCTAGTTGAGAAGGATAATAACTATGAACCCATGCTCATGTATCACTATGAAAACCCCTAGCTATATTACCCTCATCCAATCTCACCTTCTAAGTGGAAAGGGAAAGTGTGCTAGGTTGGTGCATATGAACATCTCTAGAAATACGACCATTAATGATTTGAAAAAAGTAATATACTAACATAGGCTCATCATGGGTATAATTAGAATACTACCTCAACTCAAAGAACCTATTCTCATACTAATCCATTGAAATAGTCCCCTATTAGAGATGGTCTAAGTCATTAGCATGTTCCTCTAAGTATAGGTTAAAAAGGAAATGCTCATGAAATTGCTCCTCAAATATCTCCCATAAAACAGTCATGATATCTAGTTTGATCTCTTGATCCTCTATGCACCATCAAGTAGATGCAAAAATCCTAAGGTACATAATGGCACACTGAGCTCTAGTTTTCTCACATAATGGTGCGTAGAGAAGTAACACCCAAGATATAAAAGCCAAGTCTCGACCTTAGTACCAATGCAATAACCATCAAACATATGTGGATGAGACCTCAAAAGATCTCTTATGTGCTTTGCATGGATAGTATCCTTACCCACCACTACCCTCTCTCTACTATGCTCTAATCGTGAGATAGGTGAGGTATAAGAATGAGAACACTCTCTCGTCTCCTCCTGTTCTCCATAATTAGATAACTGAGACTCCCTATGGTAAGATTTCTTTTAACGAGGTCCCAATTGAGTAATACATTCCTGTAGCAATTAAACCAATTGGGATTCCCATCATCACCACCATGACCATCTATTTGGTCCTCATGTTTCTCTCCCTCTTGATTCTCCTCTTCATGGTCATCTCAACAAGAATTCTATCAACCACCTCTACCCCTAGGAGGCATCCTTTAGAGAAAAATAAGATGCGAGTTAGATCCAACATACAACATATCTAACAACTCGTACTATGGCACTAAGAAAGGAATGATAACCATCAAAGAACAAATCAACAACCACACATAACTCACATCAAACATAATGGGTACATATACATAGATTTCCTAGAGTATGAATATGGGCTCTAATACCATATGTAATTCCATACCAAGGAGCCCTCAGAATATAGGGTCAAATATGCACTAATTATAGCATCAAGTGGATAAGTGCAACCTAAGCGTAATGCATAAGAAAAGATATAATGAACAATAATAATCAATGATCATGCATAAGAAAAATTATTACTTAATCTTCCAAAGTTTCCATGACAACTCATAAATACACTCAGAATGGAGTACACACGTCCATGATATTTCTCATCAAAGAATCAGACAACGCCCAATCAGTCACAAGAGGTTAAGCTGACAATAACCCATGTCTATATATAGAGAACACTAAACTCTCCTTAAATTCGATCTAATTAGAGAATCATTTTAAATCTAAGAGAAGTGTTCCTATGGTGATTAAACATACAATTTCATTACCATTTAACTAATAAGAATCCACACAGACCCATCACAAATAATTCACATACTAATCAACTTATAAGCCCAAATGGAAAGCCAAAAAGAACGCAACGGCTAGAGTAGACAAAGATGAAAATATACATAGGTGTTGGTTCATCATAAATTTTGATTAAATTTATTGGTAAATATATGAGATGGAAAATTCTCAAACTAGTGATTCATAAATGGTGAACCATAGTTCAAACACTGATTAGCATGGGCGCTGGTTTAGGCACAAGAAGTGATCTGCAAATTTATATTGAACTTGAAAAGAATAAAAGTACAATTCCTTAGCCAACAATAATGTACATCTAATAAAAATCTAGCTCCACACCAGGGGGTACCAGATACACATGATCAAGGCCATAATCACTCGATATCAACAATATCAATAAATGAAAAAGGAAATCTAATCTATTAAGCATATAACATCAAATACATTTAAATTACTGAAAGGAAATGTAAATGATAGAATAGGCACATCATGCTTGAACTATGACTCTAGAAGAAGGCCACCACCTATACACCGGTCCTAAGTAATGATTTGAAATACCACCTTATCATGTGGAACCCTCAGGCCCACCTCACCATGCTTGCAAAGATAGTCACACAAACACAAACATCAGGTAAGAAAACACACCAAGAGTGGATAAAAATAATTCCAATCAATGCATAACTTAAGGATGACACAATAACCTAATGCACACACATAGATGAAGAATATAATGACACAAGGAGAATACAAAACATGTGGAAAAACCTCTAAAGTGTAATACAATGCAACAAAATCATAGTACACTAGGGTACTACTTACTGCTACTAGACCTAGACACAAGAGTTCCAACCATGGGGAGCATCCGTGCTACATGGGTTAATCCCGACATCCATGGCTCAAGTATCATATACCTCACACACAAGTCAATCTTGACATATGAGGAATCAATGATTTCTACTTTACCACATGGACCAATCCTAACATCTAGGGTTTCCAATTAATCTTGTTTAATTATATTAATGTTATACCCAATTCATTTTATTAAGTTATCACTTTTTAAGAACTCCTTACCATTACCTATACCAAAATTTACAAGTTGGGATCCATGTAAGGAGATACTCCCCATACCTACTCAACACACCTAGTTGCAAGCCTCAAGTTAAAAAGGAGGCCAAAAAAGAACCTCGTCCACTCGGTCTACACTAAGGAAGTGAATAAAAAGGCTTAGTCGACTTGGTCTACACCAAGGACATAATAAAAACCAACTTGTCCACTCGGTCTACACCAAGGAAATAAAAAAATATGTAACATCTACTTGGTCTACACCAAGGACGTATATCACATAACACCAACAAGAAATTAAGCAATCACTAGAGGATAAATCAACTCCCAAACACTCAAGGCATGCAAGTCGAGAAAATACAACACAAGGTGCAAAAAAAAAGTCGCTCAAGTCACTTGCTAAGATCACAGATTCTAATTAAATCCATCAAACATCTTGTTAGAACATGAGGAATTCTCAAAAAGACAAAATAAAAAAACACTAAACACTCAAATTTGGGCAAAAACTGACAAGGTATAAAAATCAACATTTAAGCATCAAATCGGTGAGTTCAGATCGTGATAGCTATTACCTAGAATGTCCTGAATCTATTCATATAACACTATCCTATCAAAATCATGGAATACTACTAAATAAAACACTCCAATCATGCCAAACACAACAATAGACAAATCTAGAAAGCACACAAATCAAGGCAAATTAAAAAATACCCAAAAATGAAACTCAAAACCAAGCTACAAAATTAAAACCCATTTTCTCTAATATACCCAACAAAACATTTATATAATAAAATTTCCATTTTGGGCACACACAAAAAAATAGGCAGCATAATACCACAAATTTTATAATTTCCAATTTTCAAAACATAAAATAAACATGGAAACCCAATTGTGAAACAAAATGTAATAAAATTGTGGGGGAATACTAATTCTTAGCGTACAAAACTAAAGCATTGTATTTCATTCCAATAGATAAATAAATTCAAAGGATATGAAAATCCATACCTCACACGAAGTGGAAAACATGAAAAATAGTGGGAAGAAAATGAATCGTCTGTGAAAACCAAAATGGCACCGAACAAATGGGAGCAATGGTGGCATGAATCCAACGAGATGCTACCCACAAAATTTTGATGACTTGATCACACATAATGAGAAAAATATTGATTTTATCCAAACAATTTTGAGAAAAATCCCAATTTCACAAAAGAAAGAATGAGGAAATGAACTCTTTTCCCCAATTTA
Organism: Thuja plicata; assembly: GCA_018584345.1. Classification (NCBI taxonomy): domain Eukaryota; kingdom Viridiplantae; phylum Streptophyta; class Pinopsida; order Cupressales; family Cupressaceae; genus Thuja; species Thuja plicata. The sequence goes on from MU228442.1 coordinate 1,736,012, forward strand.
AAGTCACTTTTTTCCAAAAAGGCTAAAAAAACTTGAAAGTAAAATGATTCAAATAAATTGAAACAAAATTAATGAATTCCTGAAAACCCTCCAGGAAAAAATAAATCAATTCCAACTAAATGGAATTTAACTACAAAAAATTAGCTGGTAAATAAAATTAACTCCCAAAAAAATAAAATCAACATTTAAATTATAATTCATCTGCGACAACTACGGGAACTCTAAATTCAGAGGCACATACACTGGTCTATCACAATATGCATATGAAGTTTGGATTTACCCACATGTACCAGAGGCATATCATATCAATTAAAGCTATATTGTCCATATAGGGATGATATTGGCTAAATCATGAATGACTAGTAAAACTATCTCATCTGCTACTGTCAGGGATAAGACACGCTCAAACCTGCACCTCAAGTGGAACAATGTTTGGTACCTATTCACTAAAATACACACACATCAAGTGCAACTGATCACAATATAAATTGTTGAAGCATATACATAAATAATAAAAAGTACACCTAATGGAACAATGATGCTCTAGTGATGCAATCACTATATATATTAGAATTTCAAGGCACTGGTCATTCCATATTTAATCCTCAATGAATATTTCATTTAAATCTGAAGCATTAAAATAATTATTTACAACAATATGAGCATATATCAATGAAAATATCAATGAAATTTCCAACAACATAAAAGTCACAATAAGACAAGTAATAAATGATAATAATCATAATAATATAATCCAATGTTCTTGAATACAAAATACACCATCTATCATCATAAAGTATCATGTCACATCAAGAAAACATCACCATGCAAATATGATCAAAATGGTAAACAATTATATAATCTAACATCTTAATTAGCAATGATACTAGTAAAGTCAAAATAATGTACTGTCATCAAATGCATCACATCATACGAATAATTTTAGAATAGCAAGAGTCTAACTTTGTTCAAAATAAAATGTAACATAATGCAACCACAGGAGGCACTATAGACATAATCTAGATTGATAAGCATACACACATATCATATTATATTGGATATTCGTGGATGTGGGAATCATAAAAATGGGGGGTTGACCATGGAAAACACCTATATATCCACCCAAACATAGATTTTCACATTTTCAGAAGTAGAGAGAATTGGAAATAGATATCAGCTGTGGGAATAAACACTATGTTTTGAGACGTTACTAGATCTACCCTTTTCATTCCTAGCTGCAAGGAAGAGGAAACCTCAGGCAACCTCTCCCCCATAATAAACTCAAATTCAATCAATATGTAGGTGATCATAGTGAGAGTTCCAATATGGAATCATACCTATATGAGTAGTCCTAGTTGTTAGAAAATCATATATGTGTCAGTTTCACTTCGATTTGGACCACATAGCACACAAGTTCTCTCATATGTCTATTTGTACTTCATTTATATTTTCAACAAGTTCATTCATTACTATATCTATTCATTTGCATAGAAAATTTTTCTTTCCCTTTCTCAATTCTAAGCAACAAAGGAATAGAAACCTTGAGAGCATAAATATTGCATTAAAATCCTTTCATCAAGGTGTTGTCAATCATATTCATTAATGTGCTTTAGGAAGTGAGAATTGATCTTCCTTTGATTCTCATTTTCCTATTGTACAATACCCAATATTAAATTAGGGGGTCAATGGTATTGTGTTTTTATGATTTTGTGCACATGGTTTACTTCACCACAATTGCATTTTTGTGATCTTGTATCTATAAAAGAAAGCAAATATTAGTGGTTTAGGTTTGATGGTTGGTTGGGTTGTCATTATACACCCTTTTTTAAGGTTGAATTTGTGAAGCCTGACATGAGATCTATGGGTATATGCTTGGATACATGGGAATGAATTGGAGGGATTGATTTTTCTAAGGTGTTTAGTGTAACTCTATATGGGTAAAAAATACAATGGAGTATGGATGCTTTTTTAGGATGATTTTTTCCCTCATGAGGGTTTCCCAATGTATATATATTGTGTTATCTTGTGGCTTGTCTATTTAGTCTATATACTATGGTTATTTTATAAACTTGTATATTTATGCTTGTCAAAAATTAATTAAATATAATGTTGGCATATTGGGAAAGGTGGATGATGGTTTTGTTGGAATTGATTCCATTATATCATAAGGATTGATTAGAGGAAGTAATCAAAAGACTTATTTTCTTGTTCCTAACTTAATTGTTGTAAGTTAGCTAGTGGAGCAGAGTGTTAAAAGGTCCCAGGAGAAGAAAATATTGCAAATATGAAGTTGTACACACATAAGAAGCATGTTGAAGGTGTTTACTATGATCACCAAAACTTATAGAATATTTCATGATGATTTGTATAGGTAACCAGGTTGCAGAAGGTGACTGGCAGAAATGGTGAAAGGTTGTAACACCAATAAAATAGAAAGAGGTTCGGTGTGCAAAGTAGAGTTAGAATCTCATGGAGGAAACCTAGGAGTGTGTTGGAGACATACTCAGGTGTCTTAAATTCAAAGTGTTTATACTTTAGAGGTATACAAGGCATAATCTTATTGTCTCGGTAACTTGTTGATAGTGTTCTTCAAGTTTGGTGGAAAAGAGATGGAAAATTCAATGGTTGTGGTGGATTTGAATGTTTGAGTGATTTTCATGATAATATAGGATGTTACTTAAGTATGTTATTGATGATTTGGCGATACACATAGATAAAATAGATCATATTGGTAGAGTTTTCGGTCAATAATAATATTTTTATTATTGCTCACGTTCTTGGCTAACTTGGTAAATCGTGTTGCACCAGTGCTAAATCATGAAATATGGTAGATTTATGATCTCAAAGAGGTGGTTATTATGTAGTGGTCAGATATGGATTTAAATCAAGATATTTGGCAAGTTGATTGAAGAGATGGTGAATTAGGTTTTTTCTACCTAGTTCTTGGTAAAAATGACGAATTAGAGCAAATTCATGGTGCAGATTGTGAATGTGAATGCCACATCTAGCTAGAAAAGGGAGTGCATGATTCAGTGGTGATATGAACTATTTCAACAATGGGTTGAACAAATATCTGCATTGTGATACATTGGAGTTGTATTAGACATAAGGTACATGTCACTTACATAGTTCACAAAAGGTTGATAGATCATTATAGTGATAAGATTGTAAGGTAGTGATCCTTCCTTAGGGTTGTAGCCCTAATCTTTTTATTTTAGTAGTGAGCTCTAGGAAGTGAACCTAAATGCATGAGAATTCCCCACACATTGTAATAAGGTTATACTTCTAAAAAGGTATTTTCTTATTGTGGGAAAATAGCCCCACTATGGTTTTTCCCCTAACATGGTTTCCATGATAAAAATATTGTGTCAAGTGTGTGAATTTGATTCTGATTTGTGTATGCATGCATATTTTCTTTTCAAGTAATCAGATCATAATTTAGGGTATTCATGATTGAAGGGTATTAAGGATGGAGGGGTTAGAGATTAAAGTTTTGGGAACAACTAATTCACCCCCCCTCTTAGTTTTTAAACTGCTATATTAATAACAATTGGTAACAAATATTTGGTCCCTTGAAGGAAGATTAGCAACTTGAGGGAGATTAGATATGACAACTTATAAGAAGGACAATCCTAGGTTTGAATGAAGGAACTACCATATATGGAAAGGATATATGACCACCCATCTAAGATGCATTGTAGAATAATATTGGACCATCACAAAGAACTCCTACACTCCTCTAGCAGATCTATCTACAGCTACACCAGATGAGGAGAAGCAGTTTGAGTATGATATCATAGACAAGGAAGCATTTCTAAGTCTCATATCAGATACAGAGTACACATATGTGATGGAATTGGAGAATACTCATGATATTTGGACAAATATTAATACTCTTCGTGAAGGAGATGCATGTGTGAAGCAAGCCAAGCTACAAATCTTAAAAGGAAGATATGAATATTTGAGAATGTCTATGGATGAGAATATTAAGTCTTACATGTTGAAGATAAATGAATTAGGTTTCAACATCATATTTGTCATTGGTGTATTGGATGAAGGAGAGATTAATTCAAAGGTGTTGAGATATTTTCCTCCTGCATACAAGACCAAAGGTGCTTCTATTGAAGAAATAGAAACTTTTGTTGTTGTGATAAGGAATACATTGGTTGGTAAGCTATCTACTTTTGAGATGGGCGAGTTTGGTAATTATTTACCCAAAATTGATTCAACCTTTAAGGCTAATACATCAAGAAGAGACATGTACAAATCAGATCAAGGTGAAGGATATACAAGAAGGGTGTCAAAGTATGAAAAATAAATAAGATATTTTGAAGAAGAAGAAGAAAGAGAGTTTCAAGAATTGGAAGCATTGGTTGCAAGGAGACTAACAAAAGGATCTGGTAAGTACAAAGGAAAAACACCTTTTAAATTATTTTGTTGTAAAAAGATAGGACATTATGCCTCTAGATGTTGGAAGAGATTCCCTAAGAATAAGTCTAATAAGTCTAAAGATGAGAATAAGTTCTATTATGCTAATGATGATGAGGGAGTCATTGATGTTGAATATGATAATGTTAAAAGTGAAGATGAACTTGTTTTTGTTACTATTATAGAAAATTAACCTAAGTATATAGATATGATATCAAATGCTAATTCTAAAAATTGTGTTGAATATGTCATGACTAATGTTTTTGACAATAGTATGATCAAGGATGAAATCTCATTTACTCAAGAAGATGGGTTAGCCTTAACTGCTCAAAGTGTCAAAGAAGATAAATTGACTATTGACAGTAGGCTCTCATACTTCATGTCTGGTAATGAAAACAAATCTATGGAATTTGAGATGCATGAAATTAGTACTATCAAGAGGGAAGATAACTCCAAAGGTAAGAATTATGCAAGTCATATTGTTGCAAAAAAAAATTTTGGAGATATTATGAGTAATGTTCATGATAATTGTACTATTAAAGAAATCAAGTCCAATGATATGTCTGCTAGAAATGTCTCTACATGTAGTGTTATTGAAAAGGTTGACCTTGAGAAATCTATGAGTTGTGCTATTGAAAAATAAAAGATCTCAGTCATTCAAAGGAATAACAAAAATGACTTGTTGATAGATATTGGATGTTCACATCATATTACTGGTGACATAAGAAACTTTGTGAAATATGAAGAATATGACGGCGAAATTGTTAGATGGGATGACAACATTGAAGGGAGAATCAAGGGAATATGTATGGTTTCTTAGATGAAAGGAATACAATAGGTAATGTGCTACATGTTGTTGATTTGACTTACAGTCTTCTTAGTGTTTGTCAATTAGTTGAAGAAGGATACACTCTACACTTTAGCAATGAAGGATGCACGATTTTGAATAATTTTGGAAGTGAAATTGGATTGGCATCAAAGAGAAAGAAATGTTTTCCATCCAAAAAATAAAGGAACAAATTATTAGATCACCCAGATTGAACAAAGTAAGACCAGATCATGCAAATGCAGTCAAGGAATCAACCTTAACAAGGTACTACACCAACAATATCTGAATAAGATGTAGAAGATCTCATAGGATTGTTGATGAATCTTAATAAAGAAAAGAAGAAGGAGAAATTCTAGTCACAAATAAAGCCAATGATATCAAGGTATCATACTTGTAAAGACAAAGTAGATGAAAAGAGTGTTGAAATACTTCCTATAGAAACTTATGATGGGAATCAAATCAAGAGTGGTGCAAAAGGGTCAGTAGATGCAATAGTAAATGAAAAAGGATCAACAAATTGTGATAATTTAAATGACCAAAATTGGAAGGAGTATAAAGGCTTGCATGGATGATCAATGGGTTAGAGTTATGGAAGAAGATCTTAGAGTTGAAAATGAGTACAAGGAGAAGTTCAAGATCTGTTCAGCAAAGCTTGAAGCACTGCTAATTTAGAGAAGGTCAATAGAAAACAATGGTATTGGATTAGAAAAAGGAGAATGCTCTAAATCCAATTAAAACAAGTTCAAATCGGAGAAGAAGAAAAGGAAGAAGACCAAAAGGAATAAATTAGAAAAGTAGTCTGAAGATCAAAGGTTCAAAGGTAAGAATATTATCTGTAAGAAGTTTGGATACAAAGAAGAGGATTAATGAAAAGGATATCTATGCTTAGATTGTAGAAGGGGTGATCATAATCCAATCATGTTTAGTAGTATGAGAAAGAGGAATGACACTCCTAAAAGGGAGAAGGTTACATGTTTTCCATTCAAGAAATTTTCTCATATTACAAGACAATGTATTGCTAAGAGGAAAGGTAAGAACATACAAATAATTTTTCTACAAATCAGATACAACTTATCTTAACTTACTACTAAGAATTTTAAAGACAAGAAGGTGAAAAAAGGTGATACTAAGGGAGAAAAAAAGAACATGTGGAAGGATGGTTAGAGTAGGAAGAGAAAATAAGAAGACAAGGTAGACAAACATGTTCAAAGTAATATGAATGAAAAAAAAAGGAAAAGGAAAATGGAGACAATGAATAGAAGCATAAGAAGAGGACAAGAAGAAAGAAGAACAAGGTTACAATGGATATGGGATCTACTTTGGTAAGATCTAAAGGAAAGTCAAGAGGAATTTATCCTCCTATTATAAACTAAGATGTAAAGGGATGTGTTAGTCCAGAATAGCTACATGAAGATATCATTAAAGCTAAACTGATGTATTGAGGCTACTACTTAGGAGGAGTAGTACGCATGGTGAGGAAAAGTTATGTAATCTAAAGTTGAGTATTTGCAAGGAGCCACAAGGAAGTGTTAAAATTAGTAAGCTAAGTGTTTGATCATTCTATAGAATTCTTAGAGGTGTGTATGCGCAAGAAAGGAAGATGAGGTTGACAAGGTAGTAGAAGAAGAAAAGGAAAAGGAAGCAGACATTGATATGACAAAGATATTTTTTAAGAACAATTGATACACATTTTTTTAATGATGTCAAAGGGGGAGAGAAACAAATGTGAAAGTCCTATGAGGTATGAAGAGAAAGTGAAAAAGAGAAGAACATATGAAGAAAACAAAGTATCAAAAGAAATATCAGAGGAGAAGATCAAGAAGGAAGTAGGCCGGATAAGAGAAGATAGTTTATGCATACTTGCACAAAAGAAAGAAGTGAGATAAGATATTTGGTGTGTATTTAAGGGGAGAAGCTGATGTAGATAAGAGTATGTAATCTAATTGGAACCAAGATGAGCATGTTCCTGGGGGGGTAGAATCAAAATATAGGAGTGATGTTAGAGAGACTCTAAAAGATAATGTTGGATATTTATAGTAGTATTATTGATTATCTTTCTAGGAGTGAGAATGTTGGTTTCTAATTTTATTAATTTTTTTTCACATCACATGTTTCTATCAATGCCAAAGGGGGAGATTGTTGGCATATTGGAAAAATATGGATGATGGTTGTATTGGCATTGATGTCAGTATATCAGAAGGATTGATTAGAAGTAATCAGAAACTTTATTTGCTTGTTGCTAACTTAACTATTGCAAGTTAGCTAGTGGAGAAGTCTTAAAAGGTCTGGTGAGAAGTGGATATTGTAGAGATGAAGTTGCGCACATAGAGGAAGCATGTTGAAGGTGTTTTCTATGATCACCCTAAGTTATCGAAGGCTTCCTAATGATTTGTATAGGTAACCAGGTTGAAGAAGGTGACTAGAAGATAGAGTGACAGATTGCAACAATTGGAAGATAGAAAGAGTTTTGGTATGCACACTAGAGTTATAATTTCATTGAGCGAACCTAGGAGTGTGTTGGAGACATAGTCATATTTCTTCAACTTAGAGGGTTTATAATTGAGAGGTCCAAAAAGCATAATATTATTATCTTAGTGACTTTTTGATAGTGTTCTTCAATTTTTGTGGAAAAGAGCTAGCAAATCCAATGGTTGTGGTGGATTTGGATGTTTGAGTATTTTTCATGATGGTAGAGGATGTTCTTGAAGTAAGTTCTTGATGAGTTGGCAATACACAAGGATCAAAAGGATCACATTGGTGGAGTTTTTGGTCAATAATAATATTTTTATTATTTCTCATGTTCTTGGCCAACTTAGATAGTAAATCCTATTACACAAGTACTAAATCATGAAATTTGGAAGATTTATGATCTTGAGGAGGTGGTTCTAGGCCATGGTTATGATTTAGCTATCAGATTTGGATTTGAATCAAGAGATTTGGTGCGTTGATAGAAGAGATGGTGAATTAGGTTTTTGCGACTTAGTTCTTAGTATTAAATGATGAATTATTGAATATTCAAGGTGTGGATTATGGATGCAAATTCTAGAGGTGGCTAGAAAAGGGAGATTTTGATTCAGTGGAGATCAGAAGTGTTTCAACAAGGGGTTGAATAGATATCTGCATTGTGCTACATTAGATTTGTATCAGACATAATGTATATGTCACTTACAAAATTCACAAAAGGTTGATAGATCATTGTAGTGATCATATTGTAAGGCAGTGAGGCTTCATTAGGGTTCTATCCTGAGGATTTTCATTTGAGTAGCAATATCCAGCAGTGAGCCTAAATGCACGTGCATTACCCATACATTGTAATAAGGTTATACTTCTGTTGGTGTTTGAAAATGTTTATGCTAACTTGAGCAACCAATATACCTCAAGACTGATGTTAGGAGTGGTTAGTTCCAAGTGTGAAAGCTTTGTAAGGTAACTGGACCAACTATAGGGTCAAGACTAACCTTTTCTACTTTTGGTTCTACAAAACCAATGCCGGTACACCTAATCCAGACTATTATCAACTCTTTACCACACCTTCTACTTCTAGATTTAGACAATAGATAAATGGTAAGTAAGTAGTAAATGTCAACCTAGCATTCAGTGACTCTCCACTACCATGGGTGGAATAAGTAGGACAACACCTCAAAAGGTAAAGAATTTTGTACTAAGTTTGATTTATATTTGTGGGATAGAACATAGCCAAACAACTCCAAAAGAATATCAAAAGAGGAACACTAATCTAAGATCAGTGCCTTATCCATTGGGATAAAACCTACATACAATACTGAAACTGAAACACCTTACTAGGCATAGATTCAAAACCATAAACATAAGAACTTTTAGATTGCTCACTACAGGATCCTCAAGTAGATATCAAATAGAATTAATGTAGTATTCAAAGGACTTTAGTTTTATTCTCAATCAAATACCAATGAAATACACATATGCATAAGCAAAGCTCATACAGTAAGCTAGAAAACTAACAATTCCACTGACAACACAAAGGAGAGACTCAAATCTGAGAACAAATTATATTAAGTACGATGAAAACTGTTTCTAAATCATTATGACAAGGAAATATGAAATTAGATAATATGCAAAAGTTTATACAACTTTCTTCCTATTTCAATACCACTGAAGTACCTCTGCTATCTTCTAGACTAGAAACAAGTATTAGCCTAATGCTTTCTACTTTCTCGATTCTCCAGCCCTTTCTAAATGGTCTTGAATATTATTTTATAGGAACAATAATGCTACAATCTTTAGACCATTTAGGGTTAGGGTTTACAACCAATCAAATATAAAATTCAATTCTGATGTCAAGTTGAAACCCTGAATTCATCTCTAAAATCTGTGCAATCTAATCTGCAATCAACTCTTCAATCCATGGATAGGAGCACAGAACTCTGATAGGCAAGAAAATCCATGGCATGACCCTGAAAGTGACTCCATAAATGCAGAAGTGACTAGGTGGCTCTGTATGCATTTACCCTCTGATTATAAAACTATTCTTGTTAAGTCTAGATATAAATGCATCTCCACATATCATATATCTATCTGTTTGGTCTTCAACAGTTGTGCAGAGCCATCCATAAAATTAGATCAGGCATTTAATGTCTCTAAGAACAAATATCTGTCCACCACCATGAAAATCTGATACAAAACCCTTTAAATTTTTGAATTTAAATACTAACGGTCATAGGTGGCATGAGATAGCTCGATCAATAGCCCAGATTCAAACCTGACCTTCACTTTAAAACACTACCGTTGATCATCTTTAATCGATACCCAGGAACTGACCTCAACATTTAACTGGCATTTAAACTCTAGTTTGTGCCTTTCCTCTAATCTCCAAGTTGCCAGACTTTTTCATTAACCATGGTCACATTCAAAGACTACATGACAAGCTTTAGATCTAATCTTAATCAAACGGTTAGCGGGAAGTCTCCTGATCAAAAGAAAATATTTGATATCACTTGGAGACTCAGCGACAAGGAAAAACTCATAATCACTGAATAATTTGGAATATTCTATTTCGATTAAGAGACCTAGAGACTGACCGCATGAAGTACGGGAACACCAAAACATGTGGGGCTCTTTTGTAATGCCTTATCCATTAAATATCTACATCTTTGCCTTTAAGGAATTATGAAAAATGTCAGATCTAATCAAGATGCATGACCTTTAACTAGTCTTCAATCTGTAGCCCTAACTCTGACTTGACCCACCTTTAACCTCGGTTAGATCTGGCAATTCAGCAACTACACAATCTCATTTTTGGGAGATAAAACATTAACCTTGGGTCAAATCATGAGACCTCCTAACCACACTAAAAATTTAAAATCATCATCTGACCTGAGTAGTTCAGGAGATAATGTGACTGTGGGTCTCAAAGTTGCCAGTGGAAATCATTAACTCAGGTCATATCTGGAGATCTGGCGACCACCACAAGATCATCACTTTATCAAACGATAGTTGCTTGATCTCATGATCACAAAAGAATATGCCATTTCTTACAAAGATTACCTAACCAAAGGAAATGCTAAGTCACAAGAGATAAAGGAATATTTTGATTTTATATGGAGACTTCACGTCTACACGGGATATGAAATGTGCACATGGGAAAAGGGAGATTTAAGTGGCCCAAAAAGGTAACAACAAAATAGAACTTGGCCAAGATGCCTAGGGTTTTCATGATTTTGAACACAATAAGACTTAGGGTTTAGGATAGAGACCAAAAATAAATTGCAAAGACTAGGAAAAGAAGCATGGAACCATGAAAATTTTACAAGTGCTAACAGTGGCTCCAATTGGGATGTATGCCTCTTGCAGGCATAACAAGGATTTAGAATTACTGGGAGAAGTAGACCACCTACTGGAAATAAACTAACCTAAAAGAGAAAGCAGGAAACAATAAAATATATACATACATGTTCATAATTTTTCCTTCTTCAAGAAAAGTAAAGCTTCAAAAACTACCCATGACCCGACAACTCTAGAACATTTCCAGTTAAGTCCTTCAATATATAGGAATCAAAAACCCACTTACTATCAATTAGATATGGGCCTAGCCATATGGGATCAAATTTTTCATGTTTTCCTTTGTCCTCTATCATGGCATTCCACATCAAAACCATATCATCAATCTCAAATTTCCTAGTAGTGGCTTTCTTGTCAAATAAATGTTTCCACTGGAACTGCAATCTAATGTTCCCATCATGTGCATGCCTCCTTGACTCATCTAACTATATCAAATCCTCTAACCTGGTTCTCATTTCATCTTCTAAATCATCATCATATATTTGGATAAATTTTTACATCTGCAACAAGTTATTTTGTGGTAATCTGGCATGAATACCATAAACTAAGTCAAAAGGTGCACATCCAATAGCTTTTTTCACTGTTACTCTATCTGCCCATAGAGAAAGCTATAATTTTGAATCACAGGCCTTCTTATTTGCATCCAATATTCTTTTAATAATCTTTATCAAACTCTTGTTACTGGATTCAACCTGGCCATTTCCTTGGGGGTGATATGGGGAAGAATATGAAATCAAAATTCCATATTGTTGACAAAATTTAGTGAATTCCCCTGATCTAAAACACATAGCATTATACACCACAATAACTTCTGGACAACCAAATCTAGTCAACATATTTTGTATTATGAAATCAATTACAACCCTACTTGTGGCTCTTCTAATTGGAATTGCTTCCACCCACTTGGTAAAATAATCAGTTGCCACTAGGATCCATGAATGGCCTCCACTAGAATTTTTAGGAATTTCACCTATGAAATCCATTCCCCACTTTTAAAAAGGTGCCTCAACTATAATAGGCTTCAAGGGATGATTTCTAGCAAATTTCAACTTGCTTAAGAATCTCTGACAAGCATCACATCTTTTAACATATTTGTGGGCGTCCTTGAAGATTGTCGTCCACCAAAAACTAGATCTAATAATCTTATGGGTAGTAGTCTTAGCCATATAATGGCCACCACATGCACCATCATGCATTTCTTTTAAGAGATCATCAGACCTATATTGATCTACACATTTGAGAAGCACCCCTTCATTGCTCCTCCACCATAATTTTCCTTGCATATTTCAAAGCATGCAACTTGATTGTTCTCTTCTTACTATCATTCATATCAGGGGGAAAATTCATCTTCTGCAAGTATCCAATGATATCCTTATACCAATCAGAATAATCCATATCACAAATATAAGGTTTACGTTCCTCCTCTAGCATATCAATGTGGTTAGCATATAAATTGCTTTGAGCCATTAATTTAGAAAATCCTAAACCTCTTACCAACTTAGTTATATGGATATCAATATTAAACTCTTGGATCTTGTTGATCCATCTACATCTTCTCCCCGATACCTCTTGTTGGACTAAGATGTCCTTGACAACATCACTTGGTACATAAGCAATTATGGTTGCCCCTACCAAATAGCATATGAATTCTTTAACAGCCTTGACCAAATCATATGCATGTTTCTCCATGATATCATATTTCAATTTTGTTTCCTGTAAAGACTTACTAAAAAAGGAAATTGGTTGTTCATAGCCTTCTGGATTCTTCTGTAATAACACTGCAGCAATATTATTATAAGAAGCAAAGGAGAAAATTTGAAGCAGCTTAGTATAATCAGGGGTTCTCAAAATAGGGGCATATTTTATAGCTTTTTTAATATTTGAGAAAGCCCTACATGCTTCTTGAGTCCATTCTACCTTGGCTCCTTTCTTCATCATCTTTGAGATTGGAAAACTAGTCTCTGCAAAATTTGTAACAAATATCCTCAAGAAATTTACTTGACCGAAGAAAGACTGAATGCCCTTGACATTCTTAGGTTGAGGGAATTTATCAATTTCATTCACCCTATCAGGATCAATCCTGACACCATATTTAGAAACAATATGTCCTAAAATTTTTCCCTCTATTACCCCCAAAACACACTTTTTTGGGTTAAAAGAAACCCCATATTCAAGTGCCCTTACAAAGATCTTTTCAAGATGATCACAATGTTGATCTTCTTTTGCTGAATAGGAAGTAAGATCATCTTAGTAGACTGCTAAAAAATTGTTTATGAACTCTGTAAATGCCACATCCATGGCTCTTTGGAAAGTAGCCCCAGCATTCATCAAGCTAAAGGGCATTCTAACATATACATAAGTTCCCTAGGGTGTAGTGAATGCAGTCTTGAACTGTTCAGATTCCTTGACCTTGATCTGATTATACCCTAAAAAAACCATCCAACATGGACATCATCTCAGATCCTATGACTCTTTGCAACAATGCCTCCATATTAGGCAATCCATAATTGTCCTTTAAGGAATTGACATTCAAATTTCTAAAGTCCACACAATCTGATATCTCCATTTTTCTTTCTTACTGGTACCGAATTTGATACCCATGTTGAATACCTTATAGGCTTTATGATTCTAGCATCCCTCATCCTTTTTAATTCACCCTGCATCTTAGGTGCCAGAGTGGGATTCACAGGTCTTAACTTCTATTTAAAAGGCTTAGTGCCTTCTTTTAATGGAATCTCATGATGGAATAAATCTTCTTTGTATGCTTTCAAATCATCATAAGACCATGCAAAAACATGTCTATATTTCCTAAGAAGATTTACCAGTAAATCTATAAGCTTGGGGGATAACTTCTTACCAATGTATACCTTTTTTGGATCTTGATTTGTCCCCAAGTTTATCTCTTCCAAGTCCTTAGACTTATTAACTGTACTAACTAACAAAGATTTATCTTTATTGTCAAAATCTCTTTCAAGTACAACCAAACCTTTGGGTACCTTATTTGATTTTAATTGGAGAAGCTCCCTTCCAAGGATACTATCTTTTCCATCTATGGTTTGGACAAAACTAGTAAAATCCATCTCTTTTTTACCAAAGTTTGATTCACAAGAAAGGAATTCCAAAATATCCATGTCATCATTGAAGACTTGCAAATTTTCAACATTGTCTAGAATGGATGGCCTAGTCTAAACCTCTACCTTAGAAATTTCTACAAAAGTAACATCTTCAGGCCTTAAGGAAATATTAGCCAATAGATCTTCCATCTTGTTCAGATTTTTGTCCATCCATTTAATGCCAAATGCATCAAAATTTTCAATTTCATCCCAAACAGCATTCCTGTACTGCTTTAACCTTTAATTTTTTGAAGCATATCTAGATCTTATTTGAGAAATAACTAATTCAGAATCCCCAATGACTCTGATATATTTGATCTTATGTTTTGAAGCTAATCTCAATCCTATCATCAAAGCCTCATATTCTACAATATTATTTGTGCAAGTGAATAACATAGAAAATGAGAACTTGTAGGTCTTACCACTGGGAGCTATTAGTAACACTCCTACACCAGATCCTTCCTTTGAGTTTACACCATCAAAGTGCATTGTCCATAGGTTATTCTTATCTACAAGATTGTCATTTTCTTTTGATAACAACATGTGTTGGACATATTTATCAGCTTTACTATCTTGCACTTGGAAAGATCCAATATATGTATCTAAGAAACAATTCATTCCTTCATCTTCACTCTCCTCAATCATATGAGGAGTTCTAACTTCCCTGGACACCTTGATATTTTCACCAGCTATGTCAAATGTGGCAAATGACAAATCAAATTGTATACTACCTCCCATCGAGGCACTCCATTTCCTAGATAGAAACATTCCATATTGGGGTGGAATGTCAACTACTAAGTGTCTTATGTTAAATGTGGACCTCTCTATTCAACACAAAATGCAACATAGTCCTTATTCAATCAATGAATTCGCAAAGACAAACATGAATTGTTTTCTCTCCGAAGTGATTGAGATGACCTGTTGCCTCCTAATTAGGAGTGATTGTTGCAGTTTACCCTCAGAATGAGAGCCAACAACCTGAACATCTCTAATACGGAGGATTTTAAAGTGGAGGTGTGTGTAGAAGAGCCATCAATTGTGATAAATCTGCATCTAGATATGATAAAATGTTGTTTTTCTACTAATTGAAATATATTTTAAGCTATGAAAGATGAATTGCTGCTACTCTAAATATGAAATGCAACTAGCTATGGAAATGAAAGTGCAATTTAAGCTAAGAGATTGAAAATACTTCTAGTCTATGAAAGAGAATGCCTATAATCTTTGAAATGTATGCCTTTAAACTAGAATTGATTAACAAATTGAAATTATAAAGCTCTAAAGCATAAATTGTTAGCTTCTACAAATAGATGATGAATTAAAGCTACACAATTATATTCAATTCCAATGAAAATTGCTAATTAATTAAGAAAGTACTCTAAAAGCATGAAAATCAAAGCTAAAATTGACTATA
>MU228442.1:1757591-1768333 GCA_018584345.1 Thuja plicata
GGACTTTAGGATTAAATCAATTAATCATAGGGATTTTAGCTAATAATCATTTGAGATTTAGGAATTAAATGTAATGTCAGATTTATGCAAATTTGGGTTTTCTGCATTTGAAACTCAAGTCAATTAACGTCAATTAGGAGAAGAATTTGCCTAGTACAATAGGACTTTGAAGATAAGAAAATGCACCAAAATTGATTAGGTTGTTTAGGTGCTAATTTTGGGGTGTTACACTAAGACACTCATTTTTAATATTTTTTCTAGAAATGAAGCAAGTGTATAAGGCAAGGCCTTAATGGTACATATGAAAGGAACTTCTCTTAAATCCATTGCTTGGCATCTCCCATGAGGAGTATCAACCTGTAATCCCATGGATTTCATTATTTCTGCAGGCATGACTATATTTGATGCACCTGAATCAATCATGCAATTCTTGAGCATCTTACCATTAATAACTAGTGTTAAGAAGAAAGGATCAACAGTTCCTGAAGGAGGAATGACATGATTTGTGTTTAAGAAATCTTGAGGGATTTTAGAAATAATTTCTTCTAATTCTTTTCCCTTTGTATTTGCTTTTTCCTTATTATTGCTTTCCTTCTCATTCACTTTTGTTTTCAAAACTTTTGTAGTAAAAACACTACTCATCCATGCCAAAGTTGTCTCCTTATGCTCGAGAATCCTCATCATTTCCAAAATTGGAACTCTGACTGTGATTTGGGAATCAATTGTCACATGTCAATAAGAGCATGCTCAAGATCAGAGATATTTTGCTTGACAGTAATATTCTTATCCTGATTTTGAGTAATCCGATTTGGTTCAATTCCCTTAAAATCCTTTGGAAATGAAGGAACAACCATCTCTGGTGTCTTCATCTTAGTTTTTTGAGAAATATTAGGATTTCTTGGTTTATCTATTATTTTTACCTTTATCTTCTTCACATTCTCAGTAGCTTTTTCTTTTTCTCATATCTACTTAGGGCTTGTTCTTGGTTCTGTAACAAACATACCAGCTGGTGTGCTAACTTCATTGCCAATTGTTCTATTTCTCAAATTATATTTACTTTGTGCTTGGGAAATCAATTTTTTAGTGATTCTAGCCCTTTCTGCACTTGAAGTCCTTCTTGATGTGAATGGCTCTCCTCCCCTTGTAGTATTATATCTTATTTTATCAATGTCTTCTTCATTTTCCTCAAAAGAAAACATAGCTTGATCTTCTGCTTAATTTTCAAATTCATCTTCATCTGATGAAGATAGTTCCTTACTTTTGTCTTGGTCATCAAATTCATCACTTCTTAAATTTTCATATGCCGTTGCATTCCCAACATCATCATATAACTTTTCCTCATCTTCCTTTTCTTGTTGGGATTGACTTGGATACATATTCTGAGCAACAACACAAGTATATGGATTATGGGGGGATTCACATTCCTCACACCAGTATTCATCATTATACATATTAGCTGAATTTCTCTAAAGAGGATTAGGAGTATCTTTGTTTGGCTTATCTAATTCTTTCTTTGCAGGATTGCAATCTTCTCTCCTACCCAATTTCCCAAATACTCTCCTATTAGTTTCTATATTGACAGCCATTTTGTAGGCTTCTCTCATGGTCCTTGGATTTTTGTCTCTTAGGAGGTATCCCATCTTAGAATCAAATGCATTGAGATAAGTAGCTAAACAAACTTTGTCATCCAATTTCATAACCTGAAAAAGTTTGTGCATAGCTCTTTGAAACCTTATGTTGAACTGCGCAACATCTTCATTTTGATTCTTCTTTATATTATTTAATTCATTCAACATGAATTCCTCATGGGTCTTGTCACCATATTGCTCCTTAAATAAATCAACTAGTTCATCTACTAACCCTATAGAATTATAAGGAAATCCTCTAAACCAATCCCTAGCATCCTCTACTAAAGACTGAATAAAGATTTTCATTAATACATCCTCATGTGCAATTTCACAATCATCCATCAGATCCTTAAAATTTTTCAAGTGTTCTTCACATGTAACTACACTATTTCCAGTAAATTTGGGAAGCTTGTCTCTAAGTTTTCATGGAACCTCATTAGGATAACCTTGGATATTATGAAAGGAAAATTGTTTGTACCTTTCTGCATGAGTGGATTTCACTTGGAAAGAAGTTTTGTCTTGAGAAGTAGAGGCTTTTTGATTTGATGTTGTAGCTACTTCGGGACCAAGATGAACAAGCCTTGTCATCTGTCTAAGATAATCAGCCCTCTTCTTCATCTCCAAAGTAGTAGCTTCCAATTCGTCTAATTCAAGATCCTTGGCTATGACTTCCCTTTCAACTCTAGCTCTCTCAAGATCCATGCCTAATTTAGACATTTGATTTACCAGACCTTTTAGATTCTTAGGCTCATCTATTGCAACCCTTTTTTTTCCTTACCTTTAGATCCTTGTTGACTAATCACCTAAATGATAGGTTCCTCTTCATCCCTCAGAGGATTTTCACCATCTTTCAATGCCTCGAGCTCTAATAATCTTCTCATTCTTTGTTCAAGGAAAACTTGGTCCTGTTTGATCTAATTTCATTTCTCCCTTTCTCTCCTTTGTCTTATAGCTACCTGCTGCAGGATCAAATTTTCAACTTCAACAAGCTTTGCAGCCATACTATCAAGATCTAGCAGAGTGTAAATAGATTCTTCTTCTTCTCTATCATCAAGAGAACTATAACCTTCATTTGTACCTAGTACAACATCTACGACCTTAGCTTCCTCATATTCAAATGTATTTCCTTCATGGCTACGTCAGACTAGTATTTCTTCTATGATTTCTTCTCTTTGTCTTTCATTTTGAGGGGTACCTCTAGTATCCCTTTCTCTTCTAGGATGGTCAGATTTAGATGTAGTTGGGAAATAATTTCCCAACCTATCTTCAGGATGCTTTCTTAACCAAGACCTTGTTCCTTTATGACTGATATTGGAAAGTATGTGACAAAATGATTTCTAATACTCAACACTGCTGCAGAGATTACTTCAAAGTCACCACCCAAAATAAATAATTGGGATCATTGTACTTCACAAAAATGATTATAAAAAATAATGTTGAGATTGAAATTAGACCTTACAATCTTTATTTTCCTCAGCGTTGCCAACTCAACTGTAAGTTGATGATCCTTAAAAGGATATTGTAACTCTTTTGTCTTCAACCAGAGACTTTAGGATAATTCTTTCTTTTAGTTCCCCAGCAGAGTCGCCATCTTGTTGGTGACTCAGATGGGCTAACTCTTTTTCAAAATGGATTTAAATTATTTATACCAGAGTCTCCCTGATGAGGTTAAAAACCTTCATTGTTTCCCCAACAGATTTGTCATCTTGTTGGTGTTTGAAAATATTTATGCTAACTTGAGAAACCAATATACCTCAAGACTGATGTTAGGAGTGGTTAGTTCCAAGTGTGAAAGCTCTGTAAGGTAACTGGACCAACTATAGGGTCAAGACTACCCTCTTCTACTTTTGGCTCTGCAAAACCAATGCAGGTAAACCTAATCCAGACTAAAATCAACTCTTTACCACACCTTCTACTTTTGGATTTAAACAACAGATAAATGGTAAGTAAGTAGTAAATGCCAACCTAGCATTCAGTGACTCTCCACTACCATGGGTGGAATAAGTAGGACAACACCTCAAAAGGTAAAGAATTTTGTACTGAGTTTGATTTATATCTATGGGATAGAACATAGCCAAACAACTCTAGAAGAATATCCAAATAGGAATACTAATCTCAGATTAGTGCCTTATCTATTGGGCTAAAACCTACATACAATACTAAAACTAAAACACCTTACTAGGCATAGATTCAAAACCATAAACATAAGAAATTTCAGATTGCTCACTACAGGATCCTCATGTAGATATCAAACAAAATTAATGCAGTATTCAAATGAGTTTAGTTTTATTCTCAATCAAATACCAATAAAATACACATATGCATAAGCAGAACTCATACAGTAAGCCATAAAACTCATAATTCCTCTGACAACACAAAAGAGAGACTCAAATCTGAAGACTCAAATCTGAGAAGAAATTATATTAAGTATGATGAAAAATGTTTTTGAATCAGTATGACAAGGAAATATGTAATTAAATAATATGCAAAATATTATACAACTTTCTTCCTATTTCAATACCACTGAACTACCTCCGCTATCTTCTAGACTAGAAACAAGTATTAGCCTAATGCTTTCTACTTTCCCGATTCTCCAGCCCTTTCTAAATGGTCTTGAATATTCTTTTATAGGAACAAGAATTCTACAAGATTCAGATCATTTAGGGTTAGGGTTTACAACCAATCAAATATAAAATTCAATTATGATGTCAAGTTGAAACTCTGAATTCATCTCTTCAATCTGTGCAATCTGATTTGCAATCAATTCTTCAATCCATGGATATGAGTGCAAAACTCTGATAGGAAATAAACTTCACGCCGTGACCCTAAAAGTGGCTCCATAAATGTAGAAGTGACCAGGCGGCTCTGTATTCATTTACCCTCTAATTATAAAACTATTCTTGTTAAGTATAGATATAAATGCATCTCCACATATCAAATATCTATCTGTTCGGTCTTCAATAGCTGTGCAGAGCCATCCATAAAATTAGATCAGGCATTTAATGTCTCTTAGAACAAATATCTATCCACCACCATGAAAATCTGATACGAAACCCTTTAAATTTTTGAATTTAAATGAAAACGGTCACAGGTGGCGTGAGATAGCTCGATCAACAGCCCAGATTCAAACCTAACCTTCACTTTAAAACACTACCATTGATCATCTTTAATCTATACTCGGGAATTGACCTTAGCATTTAACTGGCCTTTAAACTCTAGTTTGTGCCTTTCCTCTAATCTTTGAGTCGCTAGACTTTTCCATTAACCATGGTCACATTCAGAGACTACGCAAAAAGCATTAGATCTGATCTTAATCGAATGGTTAGTGGGAAGTCTCCTGATCAAAAGAGAATATTTGATATCACTTGGAGACCCAGTGACAAGGCAAAAATCATAATCAATGAACAATTTGGAATATTTAGTTTCGATTAAGAGACTTGGAGACTGACCGCATGAAGCATGGGCCCACCAAAACATGTGGTGATCTATCATAATTCCTTATCCATTAAATATCTACATCTTCACCTTTAAGGAATTACGACAACCATCAAATCTGATCAAGATGCACGACCTTTAACTGGTCTTTGATCTACAGCCCTAACTCTAACTTGACCCACCCTTAACCTTAGTTACATTTGGCGATTCAGCGACTGCACAATCTCATTATCTGGAGATAAAACATTGACCTTGGGTCAAATCACAAGACCTCCCAACCACACTTAACATTTAAACTCATCATCTGACCTGAGTTACTTCAGTAGATAATGCGACTGTGGGTCTCAAAGTTGCCAGAGGAAATTATTAACTCGGGTTATATCTGGAGATCTGGCGACCACCACAGGATCATCACTTTATCAAACGGTAGTCGCTTGATCTCATGATCACAAAAGAATATTTCATTTCTTACGGAGATTACCCGACCAAAGGAAAATGCTAAGTCACGAGAGATAAAGGAATATTCTAATTTTATATTGAGACTTCACGACTACACAGGAGATGAAATGTGCACATGGGAAAAGGGAGATTTAATTTCCCCAAAAAGGTAATGATGAAATAGAACTTGGCCAAGATACCTAGGGTTTTTCATGATTTTGAACATAATAAGACTTAGGGTTTAGGCCAGAGACCATAAATAAATTGCAAAGACTAGGAAAAGAAGCATGGAACCATGAAGATTTTACAAGTGCTAACAACTTCTGAAAAGGTATTTTCATATTGTGATTAAATCACCCCACCATTGTTTTTCCCCTAACATAGATTCCACCATAAAAATCTTGTGTCAAGTGTCTGATTGTGATTTTGATTTTGATTTGTGTATGCATGCATATTTTCTTTTCAAGTAATTATATCCAAATTTAGGGTATTCATGCTTGAAGGATTTTAACGACTAAAGGGTTAGAGATTAAAGTTTTAGGAATAACTAACTCACCCCCCTCCTCTTAGTTGTTGAATTTTCATATTAATAACATATAACTAGGTATTGGGCACTATTTAATAACAAGTGCTATTATAGTTTTTATTATTGATTTAGAATTATATCCTTAGCTTGACTCGACAAGGTGAAAAGTTGAAGCCATAAATATGCATGAATAATTTGAGACACTTGCAAGGTACCCAACACATGTTTATGGTTGTCAAATATGATATGTAGGTTTGAAATTTTAAAAACTATTTTTGTTGTCTATCTATTAAAAAGGTCCACTAATTAAAATTTTTTAAAAATAATAGTAAATAAAGGGGGTCAAGTTTTCATTGAGAAAATTTTTAAAAAGGAAAAAAAAATTAAAATTGGGGGGGCGGGGGGGGGGGGGTATTGATAGGGACATAANGGGGGGGGGGGTGTATTGATAGGGACATAATCATGGATGGTTCCTATAGAACCAAGAGTACCATGTGGGCCCTATAAAAAAATCCCTCCAATTAAAATTAAACCAATCCTTGTTTAATATTTTTCTTTGCCTTTTAATAATAAACAAATTTTATTAAATGTCATGTGTTTTATTAATATTTAAAAAATGATATTTAATTTTTGTGTCATCCGCCATTTTATATCAAACAAATTTAATTTATGGGGTAGGCCTTGAGAGTTGGCCCCCCATAAATTTCTTTCAAAAAAATTTGAATTTGAAATTTAAGCAACTTTGAAAAGTTTAGAGTTCACAAATGTTGCCCATATAGAGAAACTAGGTCTTTTCTTCCAATTGACATAACTTCCACCAAGGTTCCTATATTTTGGACTTCTTATACTTGTTGGAAAGCTATTTTTGAGAACTATTGATGTTACAGGTTTGGTTCCCCAATTCTATTTTAATATGTTTTTGGGGCCTGAAAGCCAAATGTTCCACTTTACATAATTTTTGTTAAACCTTTTATCATGCAGAATTGGATTTTTATTTTGAGTAGGCATTAAAGAGCATGTTTAGTGTACTTTTTAGTGGTGTTGTTATTTTATCAATTATATGAGTATAGAGAGTTGTGTATTTGTTTAATTACTAGTAGGTGCTTAAGATTTTAGTGTGAATGTGAGTGCATTCATATGAGTTGAGAGGTAAAACCTTGATGGAGTGCATGTTTTAACGAGATATTTATGATGCTACTACTAATTATTATATTTGATGCTTCCTGATATAGGTTTATAAGTATTTTTAGAGTTTGGGTTTTGATGGTGACATGTACATTATTTTTCTTAAGTTTGACAACATTGTTGGACATGGTTTGAGGCTGGAGTCTTGTGTGGGTGATAATTGAGTGAAGGTGCAACTTTAGTATTGTTTATGGTGTCATAGTGATGACATGTAACTGATTGAATGTTTGATAATGTTAAGTTGAAGATGATGCAAGACATTAAAATAGTTAATGGTTTGTATTGTCATTGATGTCAACTTGATATCATCTGTACGGTCATGTACATAATGCCAAAGACTTCAGAGAATCCATGGAATAGAGATTATGCTTTTAGCAATGCATAAAATTCAAGTATTCACTAAGTGACAGACAACACCGATGGAGTGCACACCATCGGTAAAGGCAAAGAAAAAGTCACAGTGATGCCCGATGAGCAGATGCCAGTGTTTCCCAATGAAGCAAAATCCTATGATGCCTGACAGACGGAGATCCTGAAGCTAACTGGAGTTGCACCGATGGAACTGGCAGTTGTCACCGATGACAAACTGCAGAGCTGACTGACAGAACAGAGAGTTAAGAAAATGACTAAATATCTAGCTGACAGATCTTAAGGATAGACTTAACTGATTGTTTTATTTGTTTTATTCACCCACAGTTAAGTAAAGAAGATTTGTACAGTTGGCAAGAAGATAACTATGAGATAAATCAGGAGTTAAAGTTGTAAATCAGATTGGTTGGATTTTTTTTACACCAAGAATGAAGAATCAAGAATTAAGGAATATCATGTCTATATAAGAGACAAGCATAATTCATTTCCAAAGCAATCAGATACACAGGGAGTGAATAGAAAGAGGATGCTGAAGAGAAACTGATGAAGGATAACTTCATACAGTCCTGATCAATCAAGCTGAAGGAGAGCTAAGGAATTCTACGGACATCAACGAACAGTGAAGCACAACATCAGAGAGCAGAAAGTGTGGAGAACAAATAATTGAATTGATACATTGATCAAAGAGGTATTGTACTTAAATAGCTCTAAAAATATGCAAGTCAAGTTGCATTAGAAATAGGTCATAATGTTTCAATTTAACCATTGAAGCATCAAGTCTCTTAACAGAGCAACACTTAACCATCTTCTATAATTGAGGTATATCCTAACAGATTGCCAAAAAGGTTGATTCATGAA
The DNA here is from genome assembly GCA_018584345.1 of Thuja plicata. Classification (NCBI taxonomy): domain Eukaryota; kingdom Viridiplantae; phylum Streptophyta; class Pinopsida; order Cupressales; family Cupressaceae; genus Thuja; species Thuja plicata. Next base: position 1,766,031 of record MU228442.1, read on the forward strand.
AGTAGCATTGAATTTTCATAAAGCCTATTGACAGCCTAAGAAGAAGGTTGATTCAAGGATGGTAGCAAGATTTACCTAAAGCCTATTGATAGTCTAAGAAGGAGGCTGATTCAAGGATGGTAGAAAAATAGATGCCAGATACTAAGTGACAATCTATGTATAAAATCCTCTAACAAGGTTGCACTTAACAATGTGTTTGTAACCTTTAACAGGGTTGGCTCCTAACAGGGCTCACTTTAGAAGAGTGAAAATTTGGGGTACCAATCCCAGTGGTTTTTCCCTTAACAGGGTTTCCACGTTAAAATCCATGTGTTATGTGTGTATGGTTTATTACTTTATTGTTTTAAAATTCACATATGCATTTTTAGATTGAGTGGTATACTCTGTATATTTACTAAGTATTGTAAATAGTTTTTACTACTTATCAGTTATCAAGGAGAATAATGAAAGACAAGGTAAACCGACAGATAGTTAGTTATTATAAGTATTTCATGGCATGCATCTTGTAGGGACTTAATAAACTGAGGTGTATTGATTGGTGATTAAAGGATAATTTTTTGAGGCCACTGATTCACCCCCCCTCTTAGTTATTACTAAAAATTGGTATTAGAGCTTGTGTGCTTAGAAGGAAGGTTTCAAGACCTAAGTAAAGATCACAAGATGAACAGACAAGATGTGCCCAAGTTGAACAAAGACAACTTTTCTTCATGGAAAAGCAGGATAAGACTCCACTTATCAAGTATTGGAAATGATGTTACTCAATACTTAGATACTGAATATGTGTTTCCTATAGGACCATTGATAGTAGATCAATTAAGAGTGAAGCATGAGCATAACTGCATGGTTATAGAGCTTTCTTCCTCACTCTTTGATACTAAATTTGAAGATGTCAAGGATTGCACAACTGTAAAGAAAATGTGGGACAAACTGAAGCTTATACATGGAGGTGATTCAAATGTTTTGAGAGCCAAGGCAGAAAGCCTTAGAGGAAATTTTGATGATCTCAGAATGAAAGAAGGTGAAAACATCACACAGTACAGCACAAGAATAAAAGAAGTAGTCAATGCTATATGAGGTTTTGGAGGTACACTTGAAGAGGAGATAGTGGTAAGTAAAATCTTAAGAACCTTATTGCCTGTATATGCTATTAGAGTTTCTGCTATTCAAGAAATGAGAGCAGTAGAAAACAATATAGTTACTCTAGATAGCTTAATTGGTAGACTGATTTCATTTGAGATGAATAACTTTGACAATATTTTTTTACCAAGTTTAGAGTCTGCATTTAAGTCTTCTATGAAAATAAGAAAATCCAATCATAGATGCTCATCTAGAAGGGACAGTGAAAGTGAAAGTAAAGAAGAAGATCTAGATGAAGTAGAATCTCTTATGGCCAGAAGAATATAGAGAGGCAAAGGTAAATACAAAGGTAAGCTACCACTTGTATGCTTTAATTGTAAAGAGATTGGACACTTTTCTGCAAGATGTCCTAACAGAAAAAAAGATGACAGAAGTGATGACAGATCTTTTGAGAAGAAATCTAACAGAGGTGATAACAAAGATTACAGAGGTTACCAACAATCAGAAAGAAAGGATACCCAAGACTACAAGGACAAAGGAAAGAATGCTAGCTACCTACCTGCATGAAAAGATGAAGATACTAACACCGAACCAGATGATGACATCGAGATAGTATTTGTAGCTGTGAAGGATGATTCAGATGAAGATGAAAGGTATGAAGAAACTGCACTCATATCTAAGGTTAGTAAGAATGATATCTGGATTATAGATAGTGGCTACACTCACCATATGACGAGTAACAAAGAAAAATTTAATACTTTTGAGTATTACAATGGTGGTACAGTAAGAATGGGAAATGATACACCTTGTCTAGTTGAAGGTATAGGAACAATAATGCTAAATAACCTGATTAAATGTGAAAATTCTTATTGGGTAAAAGGATTGAATTATAATCTATTGAGTGTCTCTCAGCTGAATAATTTAGGTCACAATGTAGCATTTGAAAACAAGAAGGAAAGGATCTTCAATGAATTAGGAAAACTAATTGGTACTGGTGAACAGACTAAAGGTAACTTATTCTATCTGAATGATACTAATCCCTTTTGCTTAATGACTAGAAACGAAGACATATGGTTGTGGCATAAAAGATTGTCATGTGAATTTTGACAACATGATGAAAATAAGCAGAAAAAGAAGTGTAAGAGGCTTACCGACGATGACAAATCCAGACAACATCATGTGCAAAAATTGTCAAAAAGGTAAAATGACAAAGTCTAGTTTCAAAA
>MU228442.1:1772515-1789267 GCA_018584345.1 Thuja plicata
TGAATTTTCATAAAGCCTATTGACAGCCTAAGAAGAAGGTTGATTCAAGGATGGTAGCAAGATTTGCCTAAAGCCTATTGATAGTCTAAGAAGGAGGTTGATTCAAGGATGGTAGCAAAATAGATGCTAGATACTAAGTGATAATCTATGTATAAAATCCTCTAACAAGGTCACACTTAATAGTGCGTTTGTAACCTTTAACAGGGTTGGCTCCTAACAACGCTCTCTTCAGAAGAGTGAAAATTTGGGGTACTATTCCTAGTGGTTTTTCCCTTAACAGGGTTTCCACATTAAAATCCATGTGTTATGTGTGTATGGTTTATTAATTTATTGTTTTACAATTCACATATGAATTTTTGGATTGATTGGTATACTCTGCATATTTACTAAGTATCGGTAAATAGTTTTTACTCCTTATCGATTATCAAGGAGAATAAGGATAGACAAGGTAAACCAACAGCCAGTTAGTTATTATAAGTATTTCATGGCATGCATCTTGTAGGGACTTAATAATCTAAGGTGTATTGATTAGTGATTAAAGGATAAATTTTTGAGGCCACTAATTCACCCCCCCCCCTCTCCGTTATTACTAACACATAGATATGTAGGTACGCGTTTTGCATTGACATGACATAATCATGTTTTTGTGGTGATCGGTGATGATCTATTTTGAATTTAGGAGGTTTTTACATATAAATTTTTATGCTTATTTGGTTCCTTGACTATGGTAAATGATTATGGACATGTTTGGAAAATCATATAAAATGTTGATTTGGTGTTTGAGTCATTTGGTCTACAAGAATATTCTCTTTGACATTTTAGCTTGTATTCACTAATGTGATGATGAGTTTGCATATTTCAGTGATTGTATGTATGAGTTATATGATTTGGAAAATGTGTGGCCTATAGATTATAGCTAAATGATTTGGATATGGACTATCTATATCCACTACGTTTTATTTAATGGTAATGTAGAATTTGTTAGTTGGTCTTTTCTACGGTCATTTGTACATTAGTATGTTTCCTTTGAGATTAGAGAATAAATGATGTTTATGAAACTCGAATAGATAGTTTTGGAACTTGTAGCATGCAATTTTATCACAATGTCATGATAGCATGGTTATTCATTGATTGCACTTTCCAATGAGATATTTTTTGAGTGATGTGTTGGCATTGTAGGATTGATTCCTGATTGGTAGTTGTTGGTGGTTGTATGTACCTTCTTGCTTTCACTTGGTGCTACTAACATTTTTATTTTATCTGTATAGGCATATATAATCTTCATTTAGAAAATTATTGTCATGATTGTATTTGTGATTTTGTATAATGGTTTAATGGGAGTTGCTAGCAATGATGCAGATTCATTAATATCTAGTAGATGTTCTTCTTTACTGTTGCAGATATTTGGAGGATGCATTACATCTTGTTTCTATAGAAGGGTATTTTCACATTTGGTGGTTTAGTAGTAGGATATGGTTATCTTCATATGATTTGAGATGTTGAGATCTTGGAGGAATCAAGAAATCTTTGGTTGAGGTGTTACATATGCTTTCATTTGAAATGTTATCATGGTTTCTATTATGTAATCATTTACTCTTGATGTACATTTCTAGAGGTTTGACACATTATAGTTATTCAATATGTTTATATGGATCATATTTTATCTTATATCATTAGAGGAGATAGTTAGATCATGTTTTCATGTTTATGTTCCTGATTCACCTAGTTCGAGTTGTGGGATTGATTTTGTTTGGTCCTTTTTGTATTGAGTATATGATAATTTTTATGATACTTCAAGGTGTTTCTATGTTGCATTCAGAGTTTAGGATGGATTGGTTGGTTACAATTTCTCATAGATACATAGATACTTAGGGGGGTTGGAGTTATCTTATGTTTAGATATGTTTTTTGAGACACTTGATGGTTTCATCAAGAATATCAAGGAGCTTTCACCAAGTATGGACTTGAGATTAGAGTGATCTTGGATGAGATTTTGGACTTCTTATACTTGTTGGAAAGATAGTTCTAAGTATTATTAATATGTTTCAAGTTAGGTTCCCCAATTATATTTTAATATGTTTTGGGGGCCTCAAAGCCAAATGTTCCCCTTTACATGTTTTTGATTAAACCTTTATCATACAAAGTTAGATTTTTATTTTTAGTAGGCATTGGAGAGCATGTTTAGTGTACTTTTTAGTGGTGTTGTTATTTTATAAATTATATGAGTATAGAGAGTTGTGTATTTGTTTGATTACTGGTAGTGCTTAATATTTTGGTGTGAGTGTGAGCACATTCAAATGAGTTGAAAGGTAAAACATTGAGGGAGTGCATGCTTTTATGAGATATTTGTGATTCTACTACTAATTATTAGATTTGGTGCTTCTTGATATAGGTTTATAAGTATTTTCAGATTTTGGGCTTTGATAGTGACATGTACATGATTTTTATTCAATTTGAGGACATGGTTGGACATGGTTTGAGGCTTGGAGTCTTGTTTGGGTGATAATTGAGTGAAGCTACAACTTTAGTATTGTTTACAGTGTCATAGATATGTAGGTACTGTTGGAAATAAATAAGAGGGTGGGTGAATCAGTGGCCTCAAACAATAATTCCAATAATTAACCCAAAAATTTTATCTCAATATATAATCTTCTCTAGTTATATTTTAGTTCTTCAAGATGAATTATTTAATAAATTCTAATCAATTTATTATGCTCGGTAATGTAGTCTGATTTCCTTATACTTATGTTTAGCAAGTAGTAGCAATTCAACTTTAGTATTTACCAATGAATCTAGTATAACTTAATGTGTAAGAAAACATATCAAAGCAATAAGTAAATACACATTTGACACATATATTTTTAACATGGAAACCCTGTTAAGGGAAAAACCACTTGGGATTGAGAGCACAAAATTTTCACTCTTCTGAAGTGAGATCGGTGAAGAGCCAAACCTGTTAAAGGTTACAAACACACTATTAGGTGTGACCTTGTTAGAGGATTTAAAACTTTTAGTAAATGTTTTGACCTCCAGCATTCACTATGTTGACAACTAGAAAATTCTTCTTGATAATAATTAAGTATCTTAAAACATTAAAGGACTCTTGAATCCCCACTTGGTTAAGATATTTTTCTGCATCAATGGTTAACTAAAATAGTATGATCTATTCACTAACACAACTTACTTTGAAGATATTCAGATCTATTTTAATTCCATAAAACCTCTCTAATCTTTAATCTCTTCAGTTCCTTTGCTCCCCTTCTTCATTCTTTCTACTCGGTGAATGTTGTGCTTGCTTCTCTGTTGCTCGGTGTCTACAGAATTCTTGACTCTTTTCTTCAATATGTATGATCAAGTCTATATGAAGAATTTACTCTTTATCAAAATTATATTCAACATCCTTTTTTCATAATGAATTACTTGTCTCTTTATATAGACATGATTTTGCAATTTAGTTCTCCTTGTTTTTGTCAAAGATCATGTTTCTTGATCTGTAATCTTTGCCAAGATTTTTCTTTAATCTTTAAAGCCTTGTTTTTGTCAATAAAGCTTATCTTTGATCTTCTTGATTTATTTTGTCTAACTTTCTTTGAAAAAAATAAAGAAATCAACCAGTTAAATCCTGATTTATAGCTCTTTCCAGCTAATCATTTTTTTTTTCTGAACTTCAGTTTTGTTCGGTGATCAAACTTTAGTTCACTCAGTGATTACTATAGTTAGCTCGGTCAACACCTTCTGCTCCTCAGTCATCTTTGTGCTCAGTTACAAATATGATCAGTTACTCTTTCTTAGTAACTCTTGCTTGGTTACTCACGTGCTCGATATACACTATGAATTGCTCGATATTCTCTGACACTCGGTATTCACTAATTCTCGGTGTATAGAGAATTTTTTCTTTATCAACCATAAAAAAATAATCTTTTCAGATCTTTGAAGGTTATGACATTATGTGTTTGATCAAAACAAAACATAACAAGTTGAAATCAATGACAATACACATCATTAACTGATTTAATGACTTGCATTCATATCTATAGCTCGGTTATCATCAACTTATCACTTTCAAACATTAATCAGTTATAATTCATCAATCTCTCCCTTTGGCATTGATGGAAAAATACTTATGAAATATGTATTATACCAAACTTACTTTTAGTATAACCAATTAAAATATCTGAGACTCGCTAAGTTCTTCTAGCTTAGATTTTATTCTTGCAAAGTGTTCTCTCCCTTTCTTCATTCCCTTTACTGGAGAGGCATGGAAATTCTGTTCTTCTGATTCATTCTCTCCTTTGGACTGCTATTCTCCCTTTGAGTTGTAGATAGATGTATCCATGATAGATATCTATCCCTTTGATTCTGATTTTGTTCTCCCTTAACTGGATAGATATTTCATTGAATATTTCTCTCCCTTTGACAGCAATGCCAAAAGAAAATTTCTCAGCTCTGTAATAACCAACTATATCTCTGGTATTCAGTGCAGATAAGTACCTTCTCTGTACTAAGTTTGCATTTGCAGCTTATATCTCAGCTTTCATCAAATTGATTGATCTTCTGATAATGTCTCAGTTAATGCAACATCCTAGTCATCTTAATGACTAGTAGACAAGGGCATAACCCCTAGTCTCTTTCTCAGGTACTCAAATGTATCTTTTGGTAATGGCTTGGTGAATATGTCTACTAGTTTTTCTTTGGATTGTACATATTCTAATATTACCTCCTTCTCTTGCACTTTTTCTCTTAAGTAATTGTACTTAATGGCTATATGATTTGTCTTAGCATGCATTACTGGATTATTGGAGATGTTAATAGAACTTGTATTATCACAATAAATAATGACTGGATCAAGTATTTCTTCATTCATACCTTTTAGTAATTATTTGATCCATGCAATGTTAGAGAAATTTGTAGTAGTAGCCACATATTCTGCTTCTGCAGTTGATTGTGATATGCATCCTTGCTTCTTGTTTATCCATGTGACAATTCTATCACCCATCAAGAATGCTCCTCTAGTAGTGCTCTTTATGTCATCTATGTTTCCAGCCCAATCTACATCAGTATAGACTTGTAGCTCAAATTTTCCTTCTTTGCTATACCATAGACCATAGTCCTCGGTATTCTTCAAATATCTCAAAATTCTCTTGACAATAGTCATGTGAGATTCTTTAGGATTAGTAGAGAATCTTGCAATTATACCAACTACATGTGCTATATCTGGCCTTGTGTGAACCACATACATGATTTTACCAATCATAGATTGATATAAGGTCTGATTTACCTCAGTTACCTTGTCTTCCTTTAATAATTTGCATACAATAGCCATAGGTGTTCCAACTGGCTTGGAGTCTTCCATATTGAAAATCTTTAGCACTTCTTTGATGTACTTTGACTGTGTGATGTAGATTCCTTCAGCTTGTTGTAGAATCTGTAAACCTAGGAAGAATTTTATTTATCCAAATATAGACATCTCAAATTCTTTGCTCATTTCATCAGAAAAAGATTTACATAGTATATCATTTCCTCCAAACATGATATCATCAACAAATATTTCAACAATCAAGATCTTATCATCAGTATCTCCTTTCAAATATAGATTATCATTTTTACTTGTTCTAATGAATCCAATACTAATGAGATAAGAGTGAAGTCTTTCATACCATGCTCTTGGTGCTTGTTTCAATCCATACAAGGCTTTGTGTAGTCTACCTACCACATTCCTCTTGTTAGGATCAACAAATCCGTCAGGTTGTTCAATGTATACCCCTTCTTCTAGAATTCCATTTAGGAATGCAGATTTTACATCCATTTGGTATACCTTGAATCCTTTAAAAGTAGCATAGGCAAGTAGAATTCTTACCCCTTCTAGTCTAGTAACTGGTGCAAAGGTTTCTCCATATTCTATACCTTCTTCTTGTGCATACCGTTTGCATACTAGTCTTTATTTGTTCCTTATGACTTCTCCATTCTCATTGAGTTTGTTTCTGAATATCCATTTGGTGCCAATGACATTTTTGTCACCCGGTCTAGGTACTAAAGTCCATGTATTATTCTTCTCAATCTGTTCAATCTCTTCATTCATTTCACTAATCCATTCTTGATTAATCTAGTGCAACATCAACATATTTAGGCTCAAAACCACATACCATACATCTATGGTTAAGTGACTTACTTCTTGTTCTCATTCCAGCCTTTTTGTCTCCAATGATTTGGTTCTATGGATGATGTCTTCTAGCACATCTTGCAAGTACAAGTGCAGATCTTGGTTCTTGATTCTGATCTTCATCACTGGAGTCTGCATTGTGATTATCTTCTTGATTGTTAGTATGAACAACATGTTGCTTGGTAGCATTGATCTGTCACTTGGTAGAATCTTCCTGTTTCTTGATAGGCACTATCTGGTGCTCAGACAGGGTATCAGGTTCATAAATGTAGACAAATCTTTTGTAATCTTTTGGTTCCTTCCTACTTTCCTTATCATTTTTCTCAGCATATTCATCTACTCTAACATTTTCACTCTCAATGATTTTGTTAGTAGATTTTTCAAAACATTTATATTCTTTTCTCTTGGTACAATAACCTAGAAAGATTCCCTCATCACCTTTACATTCAAGTTTCCCATTTCTTTCTTCTTTAAATATATAACATTGACTACCAAATATTCTAAAGTAACTTACATTAGGTGTGTATCCATACCATAGCTCATAAGGTGTCTTATTGGTGTCCTTCTTCAATTGGACTTGGTTGAGTATGTAGAAAACAATACTTACAACTTTTCTCTAGAATGTCTATGTGATGCCTTTCTCAATCATGATTATTCTAGCACAATCAATAATTGATCTATTTCTCCTTTTAGCAATCCCATTTTGCTGAGGTGTTCTTGGTGCAGAAACCTATCTTGTGATCCCATGCTCATTACAAAAGTTAGTGAATTCATCAGAAATAAATTCTCCTCCTCTATCTGATCTTAAACACTTTAGTTCTTTTCCACTTTTCCTTGTTGAGCATTGTTTTTACACAAGTCAACTTGCTAGGATCTTGAGATTCAATTTCCTCTCTTGAAATAATAACAAAGTTATTCCCAAGGTTCTTCGGGGTCGGGTCACAATGTGCTCGGTTACTCAGTTGAAGATAAATGTGAATGTTCATGAGGAGACCTTTGTTGGTATGTTCAAGACATCAAATTGAAAAATAACTTTAGTACTTTTTGGTATTTTCCATTTTAACAAAGATTGGTGTTTGAAATAAAAATGAAATTTTGTATTTTTAAGATGATTACTTTTAGATTTACAATAGAATTTAAAGGAGCAAGGTAACAAGAAATAAAGAAAATTGTTGAAATGAAATCCTACGGACATAAACTGTTGTAAACCCTTCCTTGCAAATTGAATGATGGAGAGATTTGGAACAAACTGAGAAGGTATAAATCAGACAAAGTCATAATTCTATACCCAATGGATGCAAGTGTTTGGAGAGAAGATGAATTCACTCATGCAAGATATTCAAAATATATCAAATCTTGAAGCCACCAAGATGTTCACACCCACAAGACAGATTTATTGTTAAGCCTAATAGATGATCCCTTCCACACATTCATCACAGCAAGGTAGATAGACAAGAATAAACTCCAACTAATGTAAACGTGAATTTGAAACACAACAAAACAAAAGGATCTTTGAAAATAATGAACAATGTATGCACACATTCACCAATTTTGCATAGATGGCAGCAATTAACACACCGCGAATAAAGCACTGAATGTAGATTTTTATTGCATTAGGAATTTGACCCTATTATATTGATTTTGATTATAATATATAGAGTTTCGATCTACAAACTCTGAATTCCAAAATTAGGGCATTCGAGAGTCTAAATTAATGAACATAAGCTCAAACTAAGACTTTGTTGAAAGGAAACTACTGCTAACTGACACAAAGAAACTTGCATGGATTTTTAAATCCATTTATAATCAGTTTGTCCACACAAGAAGGATCAAACTCATCAAGAAAAGAGAGAGAAACAAGATAGGGTTTCTTTGCATGCAACTGAAGTCTTCCTCTTAATCTTTGAGTTTTGCCTCGGATTCTTCATCTGAGGTTCTCTCTACGGTGGGAATTGATAGAGGGCCCTTGATCATTCCAAAATAAACTCTAATTAGGAATCCATCTGATCTGAAGTTCAAGTTTTCATGAAAAAAAGTGTTCATGCTAGAAAAGCCCAGAATTCAGACCTTGACCTTTGCCCTGAAATTTGCCAAGTGCAAATTTGACTAAGTATGGAACCAAAATTTGGGACCCCCAAAATTTTGGACTTTTGGGGCCGAAAGACCGAAAAAATAGCCCTTCAAAAATGGATAAGTCTGAAAAATTCTACTCTCCAAAAAATGGCTAAGTCTGGAACCAAAATTTGGGGCCCCTAAAATTTTGGACTTTCAGGGCCGAAAGGACGAAAAACTAGCCCTTGAAAAATGGCTAAGTCTAAAAAATTATCTCTTCAAAAAAATGGCTAAGTGTCAAAATCTCCATTTTGCAAAATTTTGACTAAGTCTGGAAAAAAATTCAGGATTTTGGGATTTCGGCACTTTCAACATTTCGGCATTTTAACATTTTGGGATTTTAGCATTTCGGCGTTTCAGGATTTCAGCACTTTCGACATTTTGGCATTTCAGCATTTCAAGATTTTGACACTTTTCACATTTCAAGATTTTGACACTTTCAACATTTTGGCATTTAAGCATTTCAGCATTTTGGCACTTTCATCATTCCGAGATTTCAGCCCTTTCGGTGTTTCGACACTTTCAGCATTTTGGCACTTTTGACATTTCGGCATTTTGGCATTTTGGCACTTTCGACATTTTGACATTTTCAGCATTTTGACACTTTGAGATTTCAATATTTTGGCATTTCAGGATTTTGGCACTTTTGATGTTTCAGGATTTCTGCACTTTCGACATTTCGGGGTTGTTAACATGTCCAAAAATCTGAAAATCTCATGACTAGAAAAATGGCTAAGTCCAAAATGACTTTTTTAGGATTTTTGGGTAAGCTTTAAAAATCTCTTTACAACTTCTTGGACTTCATCAGAATTGAGAAACTTCATAAATTCAGCTTCCCTTGTTGCCTCTCCCTAAACCTGGAAAGGCATGCTTCAAACTTCTAAACTTCTCTAATGCCATTCATGATTTTCTTTATATTTTCCTTGAATTGGAATATTTACTGCAAATCATCTTTTTTGTTCACTGTGGTCACAATTCCCATGAATTGTTAAATGATGTTCTTGGTAGAATATAAATTCTCTTTGTTCTCATCTTCATACAACTTCAAGTCAATCCTATGGAATAATTTCTCTATCTCATCGGTTCATAATATTCCACATCGAGGTTCTCAGTTCTGCAATCACAATGGACACCTCATTAGCAATCTTTATTGAAAACATGAAATTAAACTATAACAACTAAGTCTATGCACTAGGAAATAAATCCAACTCTCAAAAAACACACAAACAGAAAAGAAGCCAAAAAAGGGGGAAAATACCAAGAGTTTACTTACCCAACATCCAACTATTGGAAGCACACAAGCCCACAATCTGACTCACCAGATGCCTAATCAAATTGTCCAAAAGGATAAAAGACCCAAAAAAAGGGGGTCCCCATTAGGCCAGGTGGCCAAAATGGGGTGTGTGTTGTGGAACCACAACAAGCCTTATACCATTTAAACATCTTAAATGCTTCTGATTTCTCTTTTAAGAACATAACAGTCATCATCCTAGAGTAATTATCAACAAATAGAATGAAGTATCTATCACCATAATAGCTCCTTGTTCTCATTGGTCCACATAATTCAGTATGGACTAATTCTAGAATAGCATTAGATGTATGGGTTTCGCTCTTGAAACTAGACTTTGTCATCTTACCCATTTGATAATTTTTGCAAATGGAATGGTCGGGCTTTGAAATGGTCGGTAAGCCTCTTACTTTCTTTTTCTTCCTTATCTTTACCATGTTGTCAAAGTTCACATGACATAATATTTTATGCCATAGCCATATGTCTTCATTTCTAGCTAATAAACAAGTGGTTTCAATATTGTCAAGATAAAATAGATTACCTTTTGTTTGCTCACCAGTACGGATCAACTTTCCATTTCCATTGTAGATCCTTGCCTTTTTGTTCTCAAATGCAAATCGGTGTCTTGTGTTATTCATCTGTGAGACACTTAACAAATTTTAATTAAGTCCTTTTACCCAAAATGCATTATCACATCTAATCAGATTATTCAACATGATGGTTCCTTTACCTTCAACTGGGCAAGGTGAGTCATTACCCATCCTAACTGATCCACCATTGTAATATTCAAAAGTTTCCAACTTTTCCTTATCACCAGTCATATGATGAGTATAACCACTATCAATAATCCAGACATCATTCTTGTTAACTTTAGATATGAGGGATTTTTCTACATACCTTTCTTCATCATCTAAATCATCCTTCATAGCAACAAATACTATCTCAATTTCTTCATCAGAATCGGTGTCAGTATTTTAAGGTTTGTTCTCAACTAAGTAACATTCCTTCTTTCATTTGTCCTTGTAGTCTTAGTTGTCTCTTCTTTCAGATTGTTAGTTTCTTTTGTAATCTTGGTCATCACTTCTATCATACTTTTTCTCATAAGATTTTTCATTATTTCTATCATCTTTTCTTTTGTTAGGACATCTAGTAGAAAAATGGCCAATCTCTTTGCAATTAAAACATACCAGAGGCAATTTACCTTTGTATCTTCCCTTACCTCTTTGCAATCTTGTTTCCATAAGTGCTTCTATTTCATAAAGTTCTTGTTCATCACTTTCATTATCACTATCATTGTTCATAGTGTTTTTATGACTTGATTTACTAATTCTCAGAGAAGTCTTGAATGCGGACTCAATATTTGGTAAGACACTATTGTCATAGTTATTCGTCTCAAATGAAATAAGTCTACCAATAAAACTATCAAGAGTAACATTGTTGCCTTCTACTACTCTCATTTCTTGAATAGAAGATGCTCTAATAGCATAAACAGGAAGTATGGCTCTCAGAATTTTACTTACCATTGTTTCTTCTTCAAGTACTCCTCCTACTCCTCAGATGGCATTGACAACCTCTTTGATTTTGTCACTGTACTGAGTGATGTTTTCTCCTTCTTTTATTTTGAGGTCATCAACATTTCTTCTTAGGCTTTCTGCTTTAGCCCTTAGAACATTTTCATCTCCTCCATGCACTAGCTAGAGTTTGTCCCATATCTTCTTTGTAGTGGTGCATGATTTGACATCTTCAAATTCAGCATCATATAATGAAGAAGTAAGTTCTATCATCATGATGTTGTGTTCATGATTTTCTCTTAATTGATCAAAAGTTAGAGGACCAGTAACTGCAACATATTTAGTATCCAAGTATTGTGTCACATCATTTCCAATACCAGAGAGATGAAGTCTTATCTTTATTTGCCATGATGCAAAGTTGTCTTTATTTAGCTTCGGCACATCCCTTATGTTTATCTTGAGATCTTTGGCTTAAGTCTTTAGACTTCCCTTCTAAGCACCTTAGCTCTAATATCAATTGTTTGAAATAATTGAGAGGGGGGTGAATCAATGGCCTCAAAAAATAATTCCAATAATTAACCCAAAACTTATATCTCAATATATAATCTTCTCTAGTTATATTCCAGTCCTTCAAGATGAATTCTTTAAGCAATTCTAATCAATTTATTCTTCTTGGTAATGTACCCTGATTTCCTTATACTTGTTTTTACCGAGTAGTAGCAATTCAACTTTAGTGTTTACCAATGAATCTAGTATCACTTAATGTGTAAAAAAATATATCAAAACAATAAGTAAATACACATTTGACACATATTTTTAATGTGGAAACCTTGTTAAGGGAAAAACTACTTGGGATTGAAAGCCCACAATTTTCACTCTTTTGAAGTGAGCTCGGTGAAGAGACAACCTTGTTAAAGGTTATAATCACACTATTACATGTGACCTTTTTAGAGGATTTAAAAATTTTGGTAAATCTGTTGACCTCTGGTATTCACTATGCTGACAACTAGAAAAACCTTCTTGATACTCATTAAGTATCTTAAAACATTAAAGGATTCTTGAATCCCCACTCAGTTAAGATATTTGTCTTCATCAATGGTTAAACTGAAACATTATGATCTATTCGCTAATAAAAATTACTTTTCATATGTTCATATCTATTGTAATTCCATAAAACCTCTCTGATCTTTAAGCTCTTCAGTTCCTTTGCTCCTCTTCTTGATTATTTTTGCTTGGTGAATGTTGTGATTACTTCCCTATTACTCAGTGTTTGCAGAATGATTAGGTCTCTATGAATAATTTACTCTTCATCAAAATTATATTCAACATCCTTTTTTTGTAATGAATTACTTGTCTCTTTATATAGACATGATTTGCAATTTAGTTCTCCTTATTTTTGTCAAAGATCATGTTTCTTGATCCACAATCTTTACCAAGATTTTGCTTTAATATTTAAAGCCTTGTTTTTGTCAATAAAGATTATCTTTGATCTTCTTGATTTATTTTGTCTAAATATCCTTGAAAATAATAAAGCAATCAACCAGTTAACTCCTTATTTATAGCTCTTGCCAGCTAATCTTTTGTCTTTTCTAAACTTCAGTTTTGTTCGGTGATCAAACTTCAGTTCACTTGGTGATTATTGCAGTTAGCTTGGTCAACACCTTCTTCTCCTCTATCATCCTTGTGCTTAGTTAAAACTATCCTCAATTACTCTTTCTTGGTAACTCTTTCTTGGTTACTCATGTACTCAGTATACACTGTGAATTGCTCAGTGTTCTTTGACACTCGGTATTCACTGATTCTCGGTGTATAGAGACTTTTTGCTTTACCGACCACAATTTAAACTTAATATTTTCAGATATTTGATGGTTATGAGATTTTTTTTTTGATCAAAACAAAAAATAACAATTTTACATCAATGAAAATACACATCATTAACTGATTTAATGACTTGCATTCATTTCTGCAGCTCAGTGATCATCAACTTGTCTCTTTCAAACATTTAATCAGTTATAGTTCATCAATGGTACAGGGGCACCTAGAAAAATAAAGGAACACCAAGGAACTAAGAAGACATGGGAGAACATGAAGACATCTAATCCAATCAATTGAACCATTTTGGAACCAATTATGAAGTTTAAACATGAATTTTGAAGTCAAAATGTAAATGCAATGTAATAAGTCCTAAAGGACCTTATAGGCCTTAGGATCACAAATATGATGTAATGAGGAGTTAGAGTCAATATGTGTCTAAGGGGTCTTAAATAATACTAATAAGGTCAATATAGTCATTTAGGGAATAGGAGCTGATAGAATAAAAGTTGTCATTCTATAAAATCATTTTGTTAGTTTCATAATTCAAAATTTGAAAGTAAACGGTCACATATACAAAATGGAGGGAATTATGATTTGTAATGTTTAGGAATAAACTAATGTATCCAACTGATCAGATTTGGTTAAATTAGTTATAGGGAGTCTTTAAAAAGTATAAAAGATGTTCATGATGGATATGATTCAGTATTGTATGGACTACACACAGAATAAGGAAGAAATCTACAGTTTTCTGCAAGTTTTGTGAGTTTTGGCATCCATATTGGTTTGTCTTTTTCTATTTGTGTATTATAATGTATTAATAAAATCATCTATTCCTTATTTAAAGCATTGGATAACCTAAGACAACTAATATCTCAGATTTTGTTTGATACTGCTGGCAGACTCTTAGATTTCTGGAACTTTACCACAGTTTTGCAAGGAAATTAGATAATATGATCATTCTATGAACTCATGAGGCCTAGATTTCATAGAATGATCATAATTTGATATGTATTATACATGATAACTTTCAGATTTATAGAAAATTGAATGGAGACTTGGTGATCACCGTGACAGAAAAGGGTAAAAGATCAGAAATGAAGGTTGCAGAAAATGCAGTCTGATGCGGGGGCAATATCTTGGGATTGAACCGTTGGTTTTTTCTGTGCTTTGGACAAAATTAAAAGGACCTAAGTGCACCCACACTCACCAGAGGGATTGAAGAAATTAGATTGGGTTAAAAATTTATTAAGCACTGTCTGCAGGTCTATCTAGAGGGCAGCAAGGTGGTGTATTTTTGGCAATTTGTGAAGTTTTGAGTTCTGGGTTGTCTTTTTGGGTGCAGAACCTTTTAAAACTAGTTGAATCTAGTTATTTGAGACCAATTAAATCTATTTGGGTCCTTTTTGATAATTCAAATTCCATACTTGGGTATTTGTACTCCTGGAAGGCTTAGTATCTTATAGGGAAGGAGACAAATCTAGTAAACTTGAGGCATTTATTCATATTAAATCTCTGATTGTCTACCACCTCTGCATCAAGTGGCATCAGAGCATCAATAAAAGGTCTGGGTAGAGTTTGAAAGGTAGTTATGGCACCAAAGAGTCAGATGGCTAGAGAAATTGAAGAGTTGAGAGAAGAGTTGGAAAGAGAGAGAATAGAGAAGAGGGATCTTGAAGCATCCAAGGAGAGGGAAGAAAGGAAGATGAGAAGAGAGAGGTTGCAGTTGATTGCAAGGATAGAAGCCTTAGAGAAGGAAAGGCAAGAACCTAGAAGAGAAGAGGTTGAGGGAAGAAACCATGGAGAAAACCATGAAGAAGAAGAAGATTACAATGCAAGGCAAGTGCATGAGTATCATGGAGCAGCAAATGATCCGGAAGAAAGAAGGTTTATGAGGTTGATTAAGGCAGTACAAGGTACTGGAATGAAGACAAATGTTGATTTACCCATATACCAAGGCAAGATGGAGAGTGAAGAGGTGCTTGGATGGGTAGAAGAATTGGAAAACTATTTTGATCTAGATGACATAGATGAAGACAAGAAGGTGAAGATAGCAAAAGCAAGGCTAAGGGGAACAACCCTTACATGGTGGACCAGCATACAGAATGAAGGGATGTCTAGAGGTTTGAAAGGATGAAAACAATGATTAAGAACCAATTCTTCCCATAAAACTTGGCTATCCAAATGAAGATGAGGAGGAATAACTTGAAACAAAGAGAAATGGATGTGATGAGTTATACTGAGCAGTTTCCCACCTTAAGCATTAGAGGAGGAGTGGAAGAAGAAGAGGAGAAGGTTTCTAGGTACATGAGTGGCCTTAGGTACAATATACAAGATGAGATAGGGTTGAACATGCCAAGAACCCTTGGAGAATGTTTTCATCTTGCTGTTAGAGCAGAGGAAAATTTGAAGAGGAAAAATGAAAGGAATAATGGAAGAGGAGGAACCGGTATGAGAGGAAGAGGTGGTAGAGGTAACCATGATGCATCAAACAACAATGATAAGGACAAGGCTACTACATCAGAGCAAAGAGGAGGACATACTAATAGAGGGGGCAGATTTGGTGGAGGAAGAGGAAGTGGAGTGTTTACAAGAAGATGTTTTCATTGCAATGAAGTGGGCCATCAATCTTTCAAATGTCCCAAGTGGGTAGATTCAGATCAAGGCAAAGAAAGGAAAGTACACATTGTCCAAGAGGAAGAGAAGAATGAGCCACATCTTGCCTACCCTGAAGAAGGAGAATTACTTTTCATGAAGCAAGGAGAACCATTGTCACAACCAGCGTATGAAGGTATATTCAGATCCTAATGTTTGGTACAAGGTAAAGTATGTACTTTAATTGTTGATTTAGGGGCATATTGATATTGGTCTCAAATGATATGGTGACTAAGATGGGTTTAACAATAGTAGAACATCCTAACCCCTACAAGGCCACTTGGGTTAATCAAGTGATGAATGTTGAGGTTAGTCAGAGGGCTCTTGTTAATTTCAAAATTGGTCCCTATTCTGATCAGGTTATGTGTGACATCATGCCTATGACATGTGGGCACATTATTGTAGGTAGGCCATGGCAGTATGCTAGAAGGAATTTTCATGATGGATACTCTAATACTTATGTTGTTCATAAAGGCAAGGAGAAGTACAAATTAGTACCTTTGAGTAGTAAGGTTCATGACAATGACTTGATGTGTTTTGGAGATAGAATCCCTTTGCAAAGGCAGGATACAACAATGAGAGATACTGGTTGGACTATGGTTGATGAGTGGAAGGAAAACAAGAAGTGTAGCAATCCTAATCTTTAAGAACTTTGGGATTTGACTCATGTTCAAATTGGGATAGTCAAATGTCCTCTTGAAGAGAAGCATTTTGGAAAAAGAATTGAGAAGTTACAGGAATCATTGGCACAACAAAAAAAGAGAGAAAGACCAAGGGTACTTGCAGATAGAGTGCACAGCAAACAACAACAACTTTCCAACAAAGGGCAGCAACAATTTGTTTTTGTTTCTAATAGTTGTTTGAATGCAAATGTAGGTTTTAAGTGTAGAAGGCCAATGACATTGGGATATTTTATTCCCTATCATAAAATCAGGAAACATAGCAGCCAATGGAGAGATGCTTGGCATAAAGACAAGTTGGATTCTTGGGACAAGAATCATTTTAAACCTAGAGAGTATGGTGCAGGGGAACCTAGGACAAGAAAGGAAAACCAAGGAACTAAGAAGACATGGGAGAACATGAAGACGTCTAATCCAATCAATTGGACCATTTTGGAACCAATTATGAAGTTTAAACATGAATTTTGAAGTCAAAATGTAAATGCAATGTAATAAGTCCTAAAGGACCTTATAGGCCTTAGGATCACAAATATGA
>MU228442.1:1806580-1826065 GCA_018584345.1 Thuja plicata
AGTTATCAAGCTCCTTATGTGCATCTTCTTTGTTATCCTCCAAATCATTGGTAAAATCTGAAAATTTTGACACCTTGGTGTTAGTAATAACTTAGAGGGGGGGGGGGGATGAATCAGTGGCCTCAAAAATATTCCAATTAATCAACCCAAAAACTTAGTACCGCAATATTAATCCTCTAGTTATATTCAATCCTATAAGATGAATGCCTTCAAATATACTTATCAAATTACTACTGCTCGGAATGCTTTGTTTAAACCTTATTCTGTATGTTTACCGAATAGCAGTCTATTAATTTACCAAAAAACAATAAATTACTTAGAGTATACCGATCAATCTAGATTATCTATGTGTAAAGAAAAACACTAAAGTAATGACTCATAAACACATTGACACATGGATTTTTAACGTGGAAACCCTGTTAATGGAAAAACCACTTGGGACCGGTAACCCAAAATTTTCACTCTTCTGAAGTGAGCTCGGTGAAGAGCCAACCCTGTTAAGGGTTACAAACACACTGTTAGGTGTGACCTTGTTAGAGGATTTAAAATTTTTTTCTATCACTTGATATCAATAATTTATATGCTACCTTCCTTGTCCAAACTCTTCTGGCTTGTCAAATGGTATCTGGCATCTCATGCTATCTTCATGATAAATTTTTTTGATACTCCTTGGGATGTATCTCAATATAGAAAGGATCTTTAAATCCTGCTCGGTTAAGAGACTTTTTGAATCAATGGTTAAACTAAAATAGTATGATCTATTCACATATACAATTTATACTTGCAAATTTTTAGATCTATTATAAGCTCATAAAACTAATTTGATCAATATATCATTTTAATACCTTTGCTCCACTTTAGTTCTTCTCGGTGATGCTATGCTTTGTTTCTTGGTGTCCGCAACAAACTTTAGTTCTTTCCTCAGCTTGATTGATCATGACTGTATGAAGTTTCTCTTCAACATCCTCTTTTTCATTCAATCCCCTTAATTTGAAATGAATTAATTTGTCTCTTTATAGACATGATATCACCATTGTTAGGTTCTTGATTTTCTTGATCTTGGCATGATCCCCAATCTTAGCCAATCAGATTTAAAGAAAAACTCTCGTTTTATCTTGCGGAGATCTTCTTTCCAACTAGAAAAAATAGCTTTAAATCCTTTACTTATCTCTGTCTTTATCTTGTCGATGAAAATAATGATAACTACCAGTTAAGTCCATATTTATCTCTGTCAGCTAGATATTTTTTTGTTTCTGAACTCAATTTAATTTTGGTGTTTTAACTATTTGTAGCTTCAATCAACACTCTAGTTCTCCTCGGGCTTCTTCGTTGGTTTACACTATGATTATGTCTGTCAGTTATGCTTGTGATTCTATTTGTTGGTAATGCTCATTAGTGTTATTTTTTGGGCATCACTATGACTTGACTTTCGGTGATCTCTGTCCATCGGGTTCCACTAGCCGTTGGTTTTTGAAGTCATACGTTGAATGCTTGTCTTTTATACATTACTAAAATCATAATCTTTTTCTCTCTGATTCTCTAAAGTAATTGATAATTTGATTATAACTGATTAGATGTCAAGTTGACATCAATGACAATACAATCCATTAACTGATTTAATGTCTTTCATTATCTTTCTATATTTTGGTGATCAACTTAACATCTTCAAACATTCAATCAGTTACATGTCATCAATCTCTCCCTTTGGCATTGATGGCAACACACTACATTATCATACTATACTATCATTAATACAATATAAAATATAACAGTTTCATCAAGCTTTCCTAGTGTAACTATTACAAATGTTTGGCTTTCGCTAAGCTCAAAAATAGCTTTGATTTGTTTCTTGCAGAATGGTTGTCTTCAATCTTCAATCCCTTCATTGGATAGATGTAGCATCTAATGTCTCTTTTCTGATATGTGCTCTGCCTTGACTATTCCTCTTCTTGATAATGTCTTTTTCTTTTGACAGCAATCTCTATCTTTGTATGAATTCTCTCCCTTTGTTACTTCTCTCCCTTAGATGGATATTTCATATGTAATCAATCTCTCTCCCTTTGAATATTGATTAACTCTTTCTTTTGATTCTCAGGAACTTCTCTTCATGGATAACGATATAATTTTTTTGATCAATGAGATAATCACTTCATTATGATAATGAAATAATCTCTTCCTTTGAAAACAATGCCAAACAAAGATCATCTATATCATGTTCCATCCCTTTATATAATATATTCCTTGAATTTCCCTATCCATCAGCAATACGATGTCTCTGGTATTTGGTGCATACTTGTACCTTAATGTGTATAGATGTATATGTTGTTGTTCATCTCAGTGTTTGCATCAACATGAATGATCTTCAGATTTGGTATAGGCTGATGTAACCTCCTAGTCAGCAACCTAACCTATAGACAAGGGTTGGGCCCCTACTCTCTGTCTCAAGTATTCAAATGTATCTTTCGGTAATGGCTTGGTGAATATATCAGCTAATTGGTCCTTTGATTGAACATATTCTAGTATCACCTCCTTTTCTTGCACTTTTTCTCTTAGATAGTGATACTAGATAGCAATATGCTTAGTCTTAGCATGCATGACTGGATTCTTAGAAATGTTAATTGCACTGGTGTTATCACAATTGATAATTACTGGTTCAAGAATCTTCATATTCATACCTTCCAACAACTGTTTGTTCCATGCAATATTGGAGCAATTTGCAACAGTAGCCACATACTTTACTTCTGTAGTAGACTGAGAGATGCATCCTTGCTTCTTGTTGATCCATGTGAAAATTCTGTCACCCATGAAGAATTCTCCTCCAATTGTGCTCTTTTGGTCATCAAAGTTTCCAGCCCAATCAGCATCTATATAGACTTGTAGCTCAAATTTTCCTTCTCTTTTATACCATAAGCCATTGTCCTCAATGTTCTTCAGATATCTCAGGATTCTCTTGACAGCATTCATATGTGATTCTTTGGGATTAGCAAAGAATCTTGCAACTATTCCAACTGCATGTGCTATATCTGATCTGGTATGAACAACGTACATTAGTTTACCAATCATTGATCTATACAATGTTGGATTTACCTCATTTGGTTTGTCTTCTATTTTCAGCTTATATCTGGTATCCATAGGTGTTTCAACTGGTTTAGAATCTTCTATCTTGAATATATCTTCAACACTTCCTTGATGTATTTGGATTGTGTGATATATATATGTCTACATCTTGTTGAAGAATCTGTAGACCAAGAAAAAATTTGATCTCTCCAAACATAGACATTTAAAATTCCTTTCTCATTTCATTAGCACAGGGTTTGCATAACAATTCATTTCCCCAAAAAATGATATCATCGACAAAAATTTCAGCAATCAAAATATTACCATCGGTATCTTCTTTTAAGTACAGATTGCAATTTTCACTTGTTCTAACAAATTTTATGCTAATGAGATAGGAGTTAAGTCTTCCATACCAAGATCTAGGTGCTTATTTAAATCCATACAAGGCTTTATGTAGTCTACATACCATGTTTCTATTGTCTGGATCAACAAACCCTTCTGGTTGTTCAATGTATACTTCTTCTTCTTCCAGTATTCCATTTAGGGATGCAAATTTGACATCCATCTAGTATACCTTGAATCCTTTGAATGTAGCATAAGAAATTAAGATTCTAATTCCTTCTAGTCTAGCAATGGGTGCAAAGGTTTCTTCATAATCAATACCTTCTTCTTGTGCATATCCCTTGCATACTAACCTTTCTTTGTTTCTTGTGACTTCTCTATTCTCATTCAGCTAGTTTTTGAATATCCATTTGGTACCGATGACATTCTTTTCATCTGGTCTCGGTACTAGTGTCCATGTAATTTTCTTCTCAATCTGTTCTATTTCTTCATTCATAGCACTGACCCATTCTTCATTCTCACACTAGTACATTTGAGGTCAATTTTTGACCTATAATTGGTCAAATTTTCTACCAATATTGGTCGAACAGTCCACAAATGGCCTTGTCGCTATTTTTCTAGTCAAAATTTTGACACATCGTGTTAAGGTCGAATGTTCTACGCTAATATTGGTCAAAATTGACATCTACAACTAGCAATTGTATTCGTCAAACTGTTGAACAATGTCAGTAAAAATGTTTGGCTCATCTGACCAAGATTCCAAACCCATGACGCTAAATTTTGACCAATGTCGGTCAAAATATTTGGCCCATCCGACCAAAATGCCAAATCCACGATGCTAAATTTTGACCAATGTCGGTCAAAATGTTTGGCCCATCTGACCAGGATTCCAAACCTACAACGCTAAATTTCAACATAGAATGGTCGATATGTAGACCATTCTTGGTGAGGGTTTCAACCAAAGTTTGTCAAAATTTCTGCCAATATGGAATATTAAAAAAAGCACCTGAAGATAAATATCAAGAGTAATCACCAATGACATCCTGGTCAGTGATTAGTCTAGATATTTATCTTCAGGTATTTTTGTTACTTTGCATTAATATCATTATATATGCTCACAAGACAACAACTAGTTAGGCATCTAAAATCTTAATTCTCATTGAATTCTTGCAATTTTCTTTTGTTTTATTGTTTTTCTAAGTTGGTGAATATTTTTAACTTTGTTCTTGATATTTGGTGGTTACAGGAGTGTGGTGTCTACATTGTTATCTTGAAATTCATTTGACATGGGGTCTCTCAATTACATTCTTAACCTTTCATGGAAATAATGTTAACTAGACCCTACCTCCTCCTCCACCAAGATACCATGTTCCAAATCCCCCATTTTGGCATAGGCTAGAAGGATGCTGACAAAGGTTGTGGAATTTGGATTTACACCTTCTAACTGCATTGCTTGAAAGTTTCTAGAGCCTTTTCAACAAATTTATTTTGTGCATACCTTGCAATCATGGCATTCCATGACATGACATCCCTTACATTTAATATTCTATCAAATAGTGCATGGGCCTTGTCTATGCTTCCAAATTTCACATACATGTCTACCAAGGCAATTGTAACTACAAAGTCAGATAAAAAATCCATTATGTTATACTTTGGCGTATGCTCATACCCTATTCCAAAGCTCCCATTTTTGCATAGACCTTAAGAATGCTGGAAAAGGTTGTGGAATTTCTTTAAAATTTTCTAAATCCTTTTCAACAAGATTATTTTGTGCATATCCTACAATCATTGCAGTACATAAGATGACAACTCTTTGAGGAATTTTGTTAAATAGTTCATGTGCCTTGTCTATTCTTCCATATTTTGCATACATATCTACAAGAGAATTTACAACTATAATACCAGGAATCAATCCATTTTTAATTATGACTTTATGGATGGTTTTACATAGTGGATAGGGAAAAAATAGATCAAAGAAAGTAGTGCAATGCAAATATTGTAACATTGCAAACATGAAAGATTAAAATCACATAGGAAAGAGATAGAACCCAGTGTTGAATCTGATGTAAAACCTGTGTGGGGGGTTTTTGAAAATATGGTTCATCAGTTTGAGAATGAAACACTAATAGAGGTGAAAAGAAGCCAGAGAATCATTGATTTTTGGGTTCATTTAAATGAGGACAGTATAAGTGAGGAAAATATTGTTTTGAGGATTAAAATCTAAGGAAAAATAGTCATATAGACAATGGAATGCTAATGATATAAAGAAGACTGTGATACTCATCGATTAAAGGGAAGTCAGCAACACATAAAGAGAGGTGGCCATGAAAACATCCTTTAGAGCATACCATAAAAATAGTAGACAACAATACCATCAATCATTACAAAGGAAACATTAAGGATCAAATCACATGGCTGTTATGACTGCAATCACAAAAAAGCATGATAAGGACCATAAGGAGACATTGTAAAAACAAGGTGCATGATACAGATGTATGGAATCATAGCAGTCATGACAATGATATCTAAAAGAAAATTGTAAAATCACTATCTCGATGTGTCAGAAACTAGTGCTAAATACTATGTGCTACAAGAAAGAAAATAACAGTGATGTGGTCATAATCATGATGCCAATAATTAAAATGCTACAACACTGCCATGAATCATTGATCAAAGCATGTGAATTTTATAAATGAAAATTCGATGAAGATAGTGGTAATGGAATTACCGTGTCAAGATAAAATTAGTGGTATCATGCTTGAATAGTGAGTACAGTCAATAGTGAGGCTTAAAGATAGAAAATGGAACCAAGGGAAGCAATGAAAAATAAGTATATCCAACATGAAGGCAATAATGATGGACAATCACAGTATACATCAGAGGCATCAATCATTACAAGGAAAAATAGCAGTAACATAACTCATATATCAAGGGCAGTCACTTCAATGCCAAAGAACATCAAGAATTAACAGTGGCCAAGGAATATTGATGTGCAATAACAATGATTTATTATATGTCAAAACAGTGAGGTTAATGTTGAAAATAGAGGTTAGTTGCACACTGTGTATTAGCAAAGGAAGAAGTAATTGGAATAATTAATTCAGAGATGAAAGCATTATCAACAATGAAGGAGGATGTTGTATGTATGTTGCAGAGATATCTAATACAAGCTCCTAGTTAATTCATTCAAGGCCCCTAGTTCATTATCAATTGAAAAAGAACCATAAGGACACATAATATCAGTATGCATAAATATGCTATAATTCTTCATAAATATGCTATAAGTCTTCATAAAGCACATCAAGGTTACTAGTATGCAAGAAAGCTTTTTCTTTCTAGATTTCCAAATAGCTTGCATCTACATATTACAAAGATATATTCAAATCAAGGATGTCTTCATCCATAAAATTCCCAAAAAAGGAATGATAGTCCAAATAAGCAAACATATATATGGAAGTCATGCTAGCTGGATGCATTTTGATATTCATAGAATTTCAATTTTAGAGTACACAAATATCAACCATTTTGTCAAAAATACTTGGGTAGATATGTATGCAAAATGTGTAAGCACAAACAAGGTGCATGAACTGTTTCAGAGAATGCCTTAAAGATATGTCATCCAATATAATGCAATTAGTACAAAATTTCAAGATAATTGATTTTTTGAAAATTCTTTAGAAACTTTAAAAAAAATGCAATTGGCAAGTATAAATCCAAATTCACTGCAAGTGTCAACCCTGTCTGTGCCAAAATAGGAGCTTTTGAATAGGGTATGGACGTGCATCAAAGCATAATGGTTGGGGAATTTTTTTGAGAGATATCATAGATGTAAAATCCCTAGTAGACATGAATAAAAAATGTAGAATCATAGAAAATGCACCTGGATTGATTAAAAAAAAGCCTAAAAGTTAGATATTAATGTCCACTAGAGAATGTAATGTATTCTTGCATTATCACTTTAACTTATTATGAAATCAAATGGATACATGGACAATAGTTAAGGGAAACTTCTAGTGTTGTGTTTATTATACATTCAATTGATGCTATGTTTAAGTCATGTGAGGTAAAATGGGAGTTTTTTCAGCGGTCAAGGCCCACCCCTTTCATGTACCTTGTATGATATAAACACACTCCCTTTGTTTTTGTAATATTTTAGTGATTTTAGTTCAATGTGATCGATGATGTTCTTATACAATTTTGAGATTATGAGTATAATGGAAAAACTTTAAGAGTAACATTACATGCCTTTTATTTTATTTCCATGCTTAATATGTAGAACAAAAAGAAGCCATTACCTGCATGCCTCAAGTTTAAGCTAAAAGATTACAGATTTCACTAAATGTAAATTTCATCTCAAAGATTTGACATTAGTGAATTTTAACTATTCTTTTTTTTTAAATTGTGCAACATTGCCCAATGTTCTGAATCACTGCATAAATCCTACATTAAGGATTTTATTATTTCTTATTTTTTTCTTGCATGACTGTTAAACTTGTTTTAATTTTGTGTGACATCTGAAAATTACATGGGCCAAACAATTATTCTAATCACAAAAACATCAAAAAAGCCAATTTTACCACCAATGTAAAAGGTAAGTTAACAAATGTCAAAGGGGAAGAGCTCAAGTGGTAAAAAATCAAAGCTTTCATAAAAAGAATCATGTTAAAACTCCTCTGAAAACACACTACATGTTCTAAAACATAAAGAAGTTGAATGTTAAATGTAACATATATATCTCAACCATAGTAATCAAAAGAAAGGACATGCAACAAAGGAGATTTACCAATCCAAAAATATAAGCGAATGGAAAACATGATTGGTACCTTCTGAGCTGGTTTTTGTGGTGCAGGCTCTTCATCACTCTCCTCTGACAAAGACTCCTCCTCACTGATACAACTTTCTTGTTTAACAATTGGCTTGGCGACAGTTTTCTAAAAGGCATTTAAATGTTAATATAATATCCAAATAGAAAATAGGATTACATATCATCAAAAACAAGTAAATAAAATAAAAATATGACATGCTTTAGGTATCAAATTTTGAGGTGTAGGTTCTTCCTCACTCTCATCAGAAGAGTCATCTTCACTATTGCTGGCTTCTTTCTTAACGGTGGGATTTTGACCATATGTCTAGAATATGATCAAATTAAAGATAGGATTAAATATTACAACAGTTAGTCAAAATTAAAATATACACAACTAAAAGATAAACATTATATTTAACAACATATGTAACTCTTCAAAAACCCTGACCAAAGCCAAACCAGTCCAAACCCTAGACCAGGCCCTACCTAGATTTGCATAGAATCCTACCCCTATTCACCTAGAAGATATGAAATAATTAAATATGAAGGACATGTTTCTAGAATAATTAAAATTGGATTAAATATGACAATCAGTTTGTCATAAATTATTCTCGACGCTCAAGCACCAATTACTGAACACGCAATAAAATGATAAATATTGTATCTAACATCACTAATGTATATTAAAAAGGGATATATAACTCTTAAGACAAATTCAAAATTGCTCAATACAATGAAAGCATCAACACACGATTTTCTCAATAAAAGAAGATTTGTTGTGGCACTTTTTAAAATAGAGCTTAGCACAAGGTGAAACACTAGCACTACTTGTGTGTTCAAAATTATTCAATGTAGAATTGATCTTGTCTACAAACAATGTATTCAGGAAAGGAGCTCTGGCACTACTTCTTTCTATAGAAAAATCATCTATTTGAGAAAATTCATTCTCGAAAGCCTCTGTTGGAAGGATCTCCTGCACCTTGTGTGTAACAGAATTAACTACTCCTGAACAAGAAGAAATGTCACTACTTCTCTTAACCTTGCAATTATCTCCTAGCCTTTGTTGAAAGGATCTCTTGCACCTTATTAAGCTTAGAAGGCTCCTTTGTTAGGATCTTTCTACTCTGTTCTACATCAGAATCACCCCCTCCTGAAGAAGAGGTCATTCCATCACTAATTGTAAGCTTGGGATTCTAAAATGAAATTACATGTCATAAACAAGCAATTTTCAAGGAAAGAGATATCCATGGTTCTTCAAAACATCAAGCTTACCTGAACAAATGGGTATTCCAGTAATGCTTTGAAGCACAGGGTCCTTCAATGGAGTGTCAAAGATATTCAAGCAAGGATAAAATGATAAATCATCATCCTTTGTAACATCAAATGGAGCATTAAATTCAAAAATTTCCATCTTGCAAGCCCCTGTCTAAGAGATGGTCTATTATGAGTACATGGGTAGCATCTCTTTCACCATAAAAACCAATCAAAATAATAACTTAACCAATTAGAATGAAATAAATGGTCTATTATGATAGAATGTGGAACACAACTATGCAACATCAAGTGGCACACTCTTGTGCTAAATTAAACTCATGACCTGATTTTGACTCAAGCTCTCCAAGCTACTTAATAATTCAATATTTATATAAAGATATTTTAGTCTTAGACAATTGTATTTAATGCAAGGAAATGGGAGTCCAAAGGAAAATATTTAACACTTCACCTACTCAAAGACACAAACCAATGAAATAATCTAGATTAGGCCAAGAGAGGTTAACGCATTCAAGAAGAGTATACTTACACAAAATGAAGCCGAATCATACCAGAAAAGTTAACTATTGGCCCTTCCAATTTTTTATTTGATAGTTTCCTGACAATGACACGTTCAAAATGCACTTATAAGCAAAGACCTAGAATGAATGAAATTGATTAAATAATGAGGGTATGTTAGTTTGAGCTTCACTTGGTTTCGAGAATACTTTAATATTCTCTACTTAACAAGGCCAACCATGTGAAGGTGGAAGCTCATCTGACCTCACCCCCCTCCCCCTAACATCAATCTAATTTCCCCATTAACGTCTAATTACACACTTCATTCATCCATTTATGAACTATAACATTCAATTAATACAATCAGATAACATTCATTAATATGATATAACATTCATTAATATGCAACACTAATCAAGAATTCATTAACACATAACAATATTCATTAACATGACATAAAATTCAATATTAATATGCAACATTTATAGATAATTACTTAAAACAACGTTCTTTCATCATCCAACAAAGTTAATCAAACAAGTTTTATCAAAGAGCATTTTTAATAAATCATTTCTTTTTTGGATTTTTCTTAGATTTTGTAAGCCAGAAAAGGCTTTCAGGAGCATCAATATCTTCCTCCTCCTCTTGTGGCTGTGATCTCAAATTATGATGCTTCCTCATGTTTTGAGGAGCACGAGGTATTGCACTAAAGGGGGGTCCGCTGCAATAACAAGTAAATGGGTTAAATTCACATACTTTTTTACTGTTACATGTATTTCATTAACCAGTAGAACATAACATGTATTTTTCTTTCCTGATAATGCCACATCACGTACAATAAAATTTTGATCTGCCACCACCTCAACATGCTCTAAAATATTCAAAAAAATGTTACAAGGCCAATTGCAATTAAAGATGTTAATTTCTATTAATAATTACATAATTTATTTCCAATAGAAAATTAATACCTCCACCACTGTGATGCACATCATGGCCTTTTTCATGCCCAGGTTCTGTGATAGGATTTGAAGGTTGCAGTGAAATGTCATGCGCATTGTTATCATGAAATAGTCAATTTATGTTTGAAATTAACTATTCAATTTGATTTAATTTTCATTTGACCAATTTACCTGTGTCTTATCTGGTGCAGTAGATTCTTTTTTATGGATTTCAAATTCTTAGCGTGGGAATGCAGCCATGACTTTATGGCCTTCCTTCAAGGCTATTCTTGTGTCTTCATCCATGGGCTCTAAATTGAATTTCATGCCCTGTATTTTTTGTTTAATATCATCAGTTTTGCATGTATGATTTGATTAAACAAAATTTTTTGCAACCATATATATAAAAATTTGATATGAAATTCCAATGTTGCTACTTACAAGTCGAGAGTGAAGTTTCATATAGCCACTAGAGCCAAGTTTAATCAACCCAAAAAATTAGTACCACAATAATAAGCCTCTAGTTATCTTCAGTCCTATAATATGAACAGCTTCAAATATACTTATCAAATTACTACTGCTTGGAATGCTTTGTTTAAACCTTATTCTGTATGTTTACCAAATAGCAGTCTGTTAATTTAGTGAAAAATAGTAAATTACTTAGAGTATACTGATCAATCTATATTAGCTATGTGTAAAGAAAAACACTAAAGTAATGACTCATAAACACATTGAAAAACCACTTGGGACGGGTAACCCAAAATTTTCACTCTTCTGAAGTGAGCTCGATGAAGAGCCAACCCTATTAAAGGTTACAAACACACTATTAGGTGTGACCTTGTTAGAGGATTTAAAAGTTTAGTCTGTCACTTGATATCAGGCATTTTTATGCTACCTTTCTTGTCCAAACTCTTTTGGCTTGTCAAATGGTATCTGGAATCTCATGCTATCTTCATGATCAAAATTTTTGATACTCCTTGGGATGTATCTCAATATAGAAAGGATCTTTAAATCCTGCTCGGTTAAGAGACTTTCTGAATCAATGGTTAAACTGAAATAGTATGATCTATTCACATATACAACTTATACTTGCAGATTTTCAGATCTATTGTAAGCTCATAAAACTAATTTGATCAATATATCCTTTTAATACCTTTACTCCACTTTAGTTCTTCTCTTTGATGCTATGCTCTGTTTCTCAGTGTCCATAGAAAACTTTAGCTCTTTCCTCAGCTTGATTGATTAGGACTATATGAAGTTTCTCTTTAGCATCCTCTTTTTCATTCAATCCCCTTAATTCAAAATGAATTAAGTTGTCTCTTTATAAACATGATATCAATGCTGTTAGGTTCTTGATTTTCTTGATCTTGGCGTGATCCCCAATCTTAGCCAATCAGATTTAAATCAAAACTCATGTTTTATCTCGTAGAGATCTTCTTGCCAACTAGAAAAAATAGCTTTAAATCCTTTACTTATCTCTAGGTTTATCTTGTCGATGAAAACAATGATAACTACCAGTTAATTCCATATTTAGCTCTGCCAGCTAGATATTTTTTCATTTCTGAACTCAAGTTAATTTTGGTGTTTTAACTCTTTGTAGCTTTGGTCAACACTCCAATTCTCCTCAGGCTTCTTCATTAGTTTGCACTATGATTTTGGCCATCGGTTATGCTTGTCATTCTACTTGTCAATAATGCTCGTCAGTGTTCTTTCTCGAGCATCACTATGACTTGAATTTTGGTGATCTCTGTCCGTCAGGTTCCACTAGCCATCGGTGTTTGAAGTCACATGGTGAATGCTTGTCTTTTATACATTATTGAAAGCATAATTTGTTTCTCTCTGATTCTCTAAATTAATTGACAGTTTGATTATAACCGATTAGATTATTTCAAGTTGACATCAATGACAATACAATCCATTAACTGATTTAATGTCTTGCATTATCTTTCTGCATTTCGGTGATCAAATTAACATCTTTAAACATTCAATCAATTACATTTCATCACTTGTCTGATCCACAAATTCTAAAAGTGTCCCCTTGTCTTTATCCATCTTCTCTACCAACTTAACTATCCTTTTCTTCTCATACTGATATTTAGCCAACTTCATTGGTGCAGTCTCCAAGTCAGGTATTTGATAAAAAATGGCTTGGATCAATATATAAAGTTGATCAATAAGACTATCATGTTTTTCATATTCTACATCAAGAACTAATTTAGTGATTATGTTCCTAAAATCTTTCAGTACTGGTGCAGGAGCACCTAGGTAGGGCTAATGATGCAATGTGACTAGGGCTTCTTTTGATGTTTTGGCTTGTAGTGGTTCTAGCCAAACCACTAGGTTAATAAGGGACATGTAGGTCCTAGTGTGTAGTGTGTTAAGTGGGAAGATTCCTAATTAGGTCCTTAGTGACCTTTGAGTCCATTTAGGTTAATTACAATTTTTTGTGGTTTTAGTGCCAAATTTGGCCAAGCAAGGGACTAAAGGTCCTATTTCATTTCAAAAAAGTTGCAAAAGTTGTCAATGTTGTCATTGACAACATTGACAACATTTGTTGCAAGAATGAAACTTTGATGGAATTAGTTCCTTAACTGTCTGAAACCAGTATTTTAGTGCCTTGGTCAACTACATAAGGCTATCCTCGATCATTTTCAAAGGTTGGCATTATTGTGTCAGAGTGTGTACGAACTGTATAATCAAAGAACTGTTACAGTTTATGTGATTTCTGAGTATTTGGCATTAAGATGGATTAGATCATCTTCTCAAGCTTGTGATTATGTTAATTTATATTGTTTTAGGATTCTTTTTGGATTTATTTTTCTATTTGGTGTTAATTTAGTTTCTTTAATAATTTCTTTTAGTTTTTATCTAGTTGTTGTCCTGATTCAGGCAACTTGCACAAATGGGGTCATAGATCCATTTTCCACCATGGAACTTGCACGAGCCATTGGAATATGGAAGGTGACTCCATTTAAATTATGTATAGTGAAGGAGGGGCCCAACAAATTATGGAAAATATTTATAAGGTGATGCCCTAGGCGCACCATTGATGCATGGTTAGGGATCACCAGCAGTTGCAGAGAAATTTGGAAGGGTTGAAAGCATTCATTGCTTCAATAAAGGATTATGGAGAGGTAGTAGGGTGAGTGAAGGAACCCTAACTCAGAGGAAAAGTTTGGGTGTGATGTTTTTCTAGCCAAGAAAATCAATTTCTTGAGCAGACAGTGAAAAGGTCCTAAAACCCTAAATTTTAGGCATTTTTGTAGGAGGTACTATACAGACACCTATGCAATCCAAGACCTAGAAAATCCTTAGGTTCTTGATAAAGGGTATCAGGATATGGTATTATTTTTCTAACTTGTTAAGGAATTTTAAAATTTATTGTAGAAAAGGAGCCTAACTAGGCCTAATGCTAGTAGCTCTCTTTTGGGTGTAACTGGCTTGGAATTTGGAACTCATTTAGGGTTTCAATCCAAAAGCAGTTTGTGGACATTGTAATTGGTCCAATAAAATATCTTTAATACTACCTCTCTATATGGAAGAGTTTAAAATCCATTTAGATCAGTTTGTGCAGATGGAGCAAGAAAGGCCATTGGAAGCCTAGGAAGAGATATGGTGAGTTTGTGTTCTACATTGTTGATGTTCACTAGTTGAAAGGATTTGGATCTTGTGAGGAGAATAATAAGAAGAATATGGTTAGTTGAAGAACCCTATTAGGTCAGTGAGTGACCTAGGAGCCCCTAGAGGAAAGTAGGGAAAAGAAAGACTAATGTTAAATCAAAGTGGTATCAAAGCAAGTTGAGAAACTTGGGAAGTTAGTGCATGTCTACAGCTATTGGTGAATCAATAGGAGAGTCAAAGATGGTGACAAATGTAGAGTTAGCTAAGGAAGTTGATGAGAAAAAGGAGAGGAACAAAATCCTTGAAGAAGCCTTAGAAGGCATGAGGTTAAGGCTAGAGGAAGTTGCTAATGAAGAATATAGGAGCAGAGAAGGTGTGGAAAGTAGTGATAGGGAAAAGAAGGTTGCTGAGGAAAACATCATTCTTGAACCAAAACCTATCTTGAATGAAGATCCCTTCTTGAAGGTCATCAAAGCATTAGAAGGAATCCCTTTGTTTAGTTTCAAGATGGATATTTAAGTAGTAATGGATTGGATAGAGGGAATGGAGAACCATTTTGAATGTGAGGGTGTGAATGAAGCCCAAAAGATTAAGGTGGCCAAGTTTAGACTCAGAGGGTTAGCTTTGACTTGGTGGAAATACCTTCAGGATGAGAGGGTAAGAATGGGGAATCAACTAATAGCAAATTGGAATGCCATGGTAACCAAGTTGAAGGAGAATTATGTCCCGAAGGATTATGAAATCCAACTCCATAGAAAGAGACAAAACTTGAAACAAAAAGACCTAGATGTGGCCTCATACACTGAGGAATTCCAAATATTGTGTCTAAGGTCTAAATTGAAAGAAGAGGAGTCAATCAAAGTGGCTAGATACTTGGGTGGATTGAAGTGGAACATCCAAGAGGATATTAGCCTATGGACACCAACTACAATAAAAAAGTGTCATCAGTTAGCCATAAGAGTTGAGGAGAAGAAGAAGAAGAAGAAGGGTGACTCTAGCTTCAAGAATAACAGAGGTAGAGGAAGAGACCAAAGGGGTCAAAGAGGAGGCTACCAAGGCAGAGGTAGTGAGAAAAGGTCACAAGGGGAGAACAAGTTAATAGAGTGGCAGACTTAAAGTAGTTCAAGAGGAGGCTATAACAAAGGTAGGGGCAATCATGGTGGTCCTAATAGAGGAAGGGGAGGTAGGAGTAGTTCTTAATTTGCAACCATGAAGTGTTATTATTGTGGGAAATTAGGTCATCCAGCCTATAGATGTCCTGACAAACCATCTACAGCAAATAGTGACAAAAGGGTAGCATATGCTCATGAGGACACTTCAAGTGTTAAAGCACCTAAGATTGACCATCTAGATTTAGAGATGGGTGAGAAATTGATGTTCAGGAGAGTACTGATAAGACAACCAATCAAGGAGGAGCCCAAACATAAGAGGGCCTTGTTTAGAATAAGATGCAAAATTCTTGGTAAGGTTTGTAAAGTAATTATGGACTCTGGATCCATAGATAATATCATCTTAGAGGAGGTAGTAGTGAAACTCAAGCTAGCAAAAATACCTCATGTAACTCCCTATAAGGTGACATGGCTCAACAAAGGCCAAAGTGTATTATTCAATGAGAAAACATGGCTTGAGTTTTCAATAGCAGGATACAAGGATAAGCTACTTTGTGACATCCTACCAATGGATGCTTGCCATTTTCTATTAGGAAGGCCTTGGAAATTTGACAATGGGGTAGTATATGATGGGAAGGATAATTTCATCACCTTCAAGAAAGGAGGAAAAACTTTCAAGATTTAGTCTTTGCTAGAAGATGAAGAACCACAGTCAAAGACTCCTAATGTCATGTTGTGTATTGGGAAGGAGTTTGTGGAAGATATCAAGGATGATGAGAGTGAAGGGTATGCCATTGTGCTAAGACCCAAGGAGGAAGAAAAATTAGTGAAGGAGCCATTACCACTAGAGGTACAACAATTGCTTGTGAAGTACAAACACATAGTGAGTGATGGCACTTCTGCAACCCTACCACCTAAGAGGGTAATAAGTCACCAAATAGACTTTGTGCCAGGGGAATCTCTTCCCAATAAGGTAGCATACAAGCTTAGTTCTTATTAGAACTTGGAGGTAGCTAGACAAGTACAAGAACTCTTGGATCAAGGCTTGATCAAGAAGAGTATTAGCCCCTGTGCAGTTCTGGTTGTGTTGGCATCCAAGAAGGGAGGAAAATGGAGACTTTGCATAGATTCAAGGTCCATAAACAAAATCACAATAAGGTATAGGTTCCCTATACCTAGGATAGAGGATCTCATGGATTGCCTTGGAGGGGCAATGTATTTTACAAAGCTGGACTTGAAGAGTGGGTATCACAAAATCAGGGTGAAGGAAGGTGATGAATGGAAAATGGCATTCAAGACCACAGATGGGTTATATGAATGGCTTGTTATACCATTTGGCCTCTCTAATGCTCCGAGCAAATTCATGAGGCTCATGAATGAGGTTCTCAAGGACTTAATAGGGAAGTTTGTGGTGGTATATCTTGATGATATACTAATATTTAGCAAGACAAGAGAGGAGCATATCAGACATGTAGAAGAAGTATTGAAGAGGTTGCATGAAGAGAAATTGGCTATCAACCTTGAAAAGTGTGAGTTTTTCAAACAAGAACTATTGTATTTTGGCTTTTTAGTGTCCAAAGGGTCTTTGAAGATGGAACAAGACAAGGTTGTTGCTATCCTAAACTAGCCTCCACCTACCACAGCCACTGAGGTAAGGATTTTTCATGGCCTTGCACAATTTGATAGGAAGTTTATTAGGAATTTCAGTGGAATATGTGCACCATTATTGGATACTATTAAGGGTGGGGTCAAAACTAAGTTTAGGTGGACCTTAGAAGTAGAGAAAGCCTATGAGATGTTGAAAAAACAAGTGGCTACTCAACCTATCCTACAATTGCCAAGCTTTGAGAAATTGTTCACCATTGAGTGTGATGCAAGTGGGATGGTAGTAGGGGGTGTATTGAGTCAAGAAGGTAGGCCAATTTCC
Organism: Thuja plicata; assembly: GCA_018584345.1. Taxonomy (NCBI): domain Eukaryota; kingdom Viridiplantae; phylum Streptophyta; class Pinopsida; order Cupressales; family Cupressaceae; genus Thuja; species Thuja plicata. Next base: position 1,824,149 of record MU228442.1, read on the forward strand.
TTATTTAGTGAGAAATTGAATGAAGAAAAGAAGATATATTCTTCATATGATTTGGAACTATATGCTTTAGTTCAATCCCTTAGAAAATGGAGGCATTATCTATTGCCTAAAGATTTTGTAGTATTTACTGACAATCAAGCTCTTAGCTACATAAATACTCAGGAGAAACTAAGAAATAGGCATTTGAAATGGATGGAGTATTTACAAGCATCTACCTTTAGTATAAAACACAAGAAGGGACAACTCAATAAGGTTGCAGATGCCTTAAGCCATAGGTTACTTACATTCCAAGAATTCCAATTGAATAGCATTGGCATTGATAGTTTCAGAGATCTTTACAAGGTAGATGAGGACTTTGGAGAAGCATACAAGGTGTGTGTTGACTTTCAAAACCATTTCCATAGCAATTTCTTAGAGTTTACTTTGCAGAATGGATTTCTATTTAGGGGTAACTAGTTATGTGTGTCAAGAGGCTCTATGAGGATGAATCTCATGCAAGAGAAACATAATGGATCTTTAAGTGGTCACTTTGGTATGAAAAAGACCTTAGAGCTTGTGCAAAGGTTCTACCATTGGCCAAAGTTGGTGAAAGATGTCACCAAATATGTGGAGCAGTGTGTTGTTTGCATGAAGGCAAAAGGAGGCATGAGTAATGTAGGGTTGTATTAGCCTTTACCAGTCCTAACAAGCAATGGGAGTGTGTGAGTATGGATTTTATTGTAGGTCTACCCAAAACCAAGCAGGGGTATGATAGCATTTATGTAGTTGTTGATAGATTTAGTAAAATGGGACATTTCATTCCATGTAAGACTACTAATGATCCTAGCCACATAGCCTATTTGTTCTTTAAGGAAATTGTGAGGATCCATGGTCTTCCTTTGAGCATTGTATCAGATAGGGATGTAAAATTTATGAGCCATTTTTGGAGGACATTATGGACTAGATTGGGTACCAATCTATCTTTTGGTTCAGCCTACCACCCTCAGACTGATGGCCAAAGTGAGGTGGTAAACAGGGTGTTGGGTAACCTATTGAGGTGCCTAATTGAGGAGTATGGGCAGACTTGGGATGTGGTCATTCCCCAAGCAGAATATGCTTACAATGAAAGTAAGAATAGAATGACAGGAAGAATCCCATTTGAGGTGGTTTATGGCATGCACCCTAGAGGTCTTTGTGAGCTTAGGGATCTTGGAGGTATGGAGTATAGAAGTGGACATGCTGAGGACTTCACCCATACTGTTGACACCTGAAAATTTAGGTCATAAATACATATAACATCAGGGAAGTATAATCTACATTTTCATTTTTATGTAATTTCCCTATGTAAAAAATTAAAAACTATTAAAAGGGCATAAATATTTATCAGTGTTCTCCATTCATGAAGTAGGCTCTTAGTCACTTTATTGAAATAAATTTAATGCATGTATATTTGGAGATCAAGTAATTATGAAAAATAATAAATAATAAGGTAGTTAAGTAAAAAGGTGGCGATCAAGAGTTGAACACTCAACCTCTCAAGCCAACCTTTTTTCCTACCTACCTACCCTTTTACCCTCTAACCATTTAGTCTATTTATATTCTTCGAGAGGATTTGGAAGAGGAACTAATTTATTTACATCTTCAGGTACAAGTGAAAAATCAACACAATTTCTTAACAGGGAGTATTTCTTTCTTTAATAATTTTAAATTCAAATATGAAATATTATTTTCCTATGTATTATTTATTGTATTGATTTTAGGAAAAAGGAGAGTGGGGAGAGGGAGTTGAACACTCAACCTCTCGACCCACACTTCTTCCTATCCTAACTACCCGACTCTACCCCTACCAATTACTCTATGTTATTCCTTGAGAGTGTAAGTGTAAATAAAGGTATAAGTTAAAGATAATCTTATTTCCTTTTTGAAATAAATTATTAA